>JAGDQP010061535.1:0-12024 GCA_022664845.1 Lepisma saccharinum
AATTACTTTGCTGTAAATTGTGTACGCATTCAAAGCTGCCATGCCAAGAAGGTAATAGAAAACTGCAATAGGCCATCGTCGAATACCTCGTTTTGAGGAACAGTCCCTCAACATTTGGTCAAAAATATCAACACCGTGTTTTGATGAATTGTAGAAAAAAATATTTCAGAGTTTTTCTCCTCACTTGGTCACTTTAGGAATCCGAAAGGTTCTGTGAAAAATGGAAAGCAAAATTACAGCATAATTTTTCTTTGGAAACTAAGAAACAATCACAATGTAACCAAATAAGGAGGAATATTGTTCTCGAGTTTTAGATGCTAATAATTCGTTTGGTATTTATTTTCTAGAAGATCGAATCATTCCCACTATACTTAATTGTAATCCCATCTGCATTTGACCCAAATCAAAGCTTGTGAAAAAATTATCTATAGTTATGTTTTTCCCACTACCACTCAAATGTTGTACCTAGTCAATCACTACTCTCTTCCCCTGATTTTTCTATCTCACGTCACTGGTCACTCCACGGTAAATCTCCAAGTTTAATAAGTACCTATTTTCACAATCAACTGCTGCCCAAATTTGAATTCCATATTTACCTGGTTTCCATGTAATGTACACCTTGAATCCACAACGTTCCCGGATAACACACAAATGTTCACCCACTGTTATATTGCTAGAAGGTACAAACGCTGTTTTACACTGCTTTGAAAACAGTTAAAAATTCCTAATATGGCTTCAGTCTTATTACAATATTTTATTTCCCTCTCTTCTCATTGTGTCTTTGTCGTCAAACCTCAAAATATATTGACCTCGATGTCTGCTCATTGTGGCGCGAAACATTGGAAACCCGTATTCCGTACTTCAAAATTCTTTCAAAGGTTTGTTTCTATCTTTCTCGACACCAGCACAAAGAAACAAACCTAATAATGTTTGCAGCTCTCTAGCATTTTGCCTGAACGTTGTAGTTCTTCAGCACGTTTATTTGTGTGACGAACAATAAGATCTAACATTTCGTCAGTTTGAAACACTCGAGTGCACTATGAACGTCACCATGATCCGCTAAGCCACTAGCAGCGCGAACAATGTTTCGAGCGGGTTGTCTCTTGAGAACAGGAGGTGTTGAAGCCCATTGGATATTTCCGTCAGGACTAGAAAGTTTTCTCGCATTTTCACCAATTGGTTCCAACTCTGTTCCACTGGCTTCGGATCCATTATAATCTTCCAATTCCACTACAAGCTCTGTAAGGTCCTTATCGGTATCACTGCCACTACTGTCATCATAACAGTCGTCTTCTGTATCACTAAATAAATCATGTTTCGCTTGTTCTACGCTGTAGCCTTTTGCAAATCTAAGAATTTCCATTACATAAGTACATTTCAATTGTCTGCAAAAGGAAAGATAGGCTGTATCACTTCCACTGAAAAACGGGACACCAACTCATGGAAGACAACATGAAATGATAGGCGGATATCAAACCTCAATTGCTTTGCAGTCAGCACAGTTGCCAGGCCCACCCTGCTATTTATAAATCTAGGGAAGTAAAAATTGTTTACGTTTTTGAAAGTTTCGCGAAGTCCATTTGGGGTCTTTTGGGACCCCAACACTCAGTTTCTTATATTTTGTTTTATTTCTAAGTTTATTGCTTCCTTTGAATGAAAATTATAACACTATCCAGAGAACACTTTCCAAAGCAAAGTCAGAAACAACCAGAACAACAGAAGTAAAAGTATGATAAATATAATGAAATATATCATGCTGGGGTTAGAAAAGACCCCCATGTGGACTTCTAGTATGCTTTCTTTGCAATAAAGTCAATAAATGTGATTATATTATAATTTATCACAAACTAAAATATATACTCAAACGTTACATTAATGATGAACCGGAGTACTTTACTTCTTTAGGAGCTGGTGAAATGTGTATCCCACCAGGCACGATTTAGAATATCTAATATCCATTAAACGCTGCTAAGAAATGTCTTTAAGATTTGCTTATTGTAGTCTTGTTTTATGCACAAATCTTAGAGTAAATCATATGAATGCATTCTTTTTTCTTTACTCTTTTAATATACTTTATTCGAAATATGTTATCTGTTCCTGAAACGTTTAGATACCTACACTTAGTTTTAAAACTTTTAGGTAAGCCTACATATACGAATCAAGTAAATTTCTTCCACAATCAAATTGGAAAAGTAACAATCTATTTAGGTGAAAACATAACAATCTTAAATGTCAATGCTTCAAATGCAATAACCTACAACAATAGGACATTTCTATGTAAGTCCGAATTTCAAGAAATATTGCGAGTGGTATTAAATTGAATATTCAGAAAAATGGCAACAATCTGAAATAAAACAACTTGAATATATTTGTGGATTTCTTCAATTGATGTCTTTCAAAAAATTAAGGTGTTTATCATATGTATATGTTTATCATATTAGTTTATTTAAAAACTAAATCTCCTCACCAACAAAAAATCCTCATCAACTCGTCATCAAGGAAGATTAGTGTACCCTTTAAGACAACTTACTAGCAAATTATATATTGTGATTATTAGAAGCATATAGTCTACGTATGAGGTCATCCTTGGGAAATATCGTGCTTTATTATATTTCGGAAATATTGTAACACAAATTATATATTAGTGTGTTTCTGTATTCATCTTTATAATAATTGGTTTTCCAAAATCAAAATTATAACGGTATTATTCCATATCACTTCGTTCAATTTTAAACACATACTTGCAAGGCAGTTTAATACTGTTTAACATCTTAATCATAGTTACCCTTTTACTGAATACATACAATTAACATTCCTTTGTTTCTATCTATCACAATTTTCAATTTTCAACAAAATATGCATCTGTTGGGACTGGTAAAAATTAGAGTGTACAGGGGATCATAAAATTTGATATTGTTTCTGAATCACTTAAGGTAACCGAGTTACTCGTAGCGTATTTTGCATTGAAAAGTAAAAGGTTCGAAGTTTCAAAACCATTACTAAAATCTAACTTTAGTCTACAAGTAATAAGATTAAAATTGGTTTAAATTAGTTTTGGTGAGGTGCTAAATTCCGGTTTTAAAATAGCTGTCACATAGACAGCTGATAGAAACATCAAACTGATTTCTCTTTATGTAATAATGGGAAAACATCTTTTGTTGTATCTAACTAACATTGAATATGTTAAAGTCCTTAATGAGTCTTTCAAAGTAAATGTTTTTAAAATGCACATTTCAAACTCAAGTTTCAGGGAAGGGTGTTAGTTAAAATCTTTCATTTATCATGTATAAATTAATTCTATTGGTATTATATCTTTCTACAAATTTCATTCGGGGTTAGAAATCATTAATCTGTTCTGTTCTGAGGGATGAAAAATGTATTAAAAAAACCGCAGATGAGGAATTTTGAAGCATTGTCCATTTCAAGGTAACGTATCTAGAAAGCAATGTGGAGTCAAATCATTTCTGTTTTCAGAAAAGTCTCTACAATACGTAGTAGTACAAAATTTGTGGTATGAATATCTATATATAGTTCAAGAGGATTATTGATTTATTAATTCTAACTTGTAAACGTATCCATTGCCTATGTCCAATTATCAAGGTGAAGTATTCGGGAAAGGAGATCTATATATTTTCCGTATAAACTTACTTATTAATAAACTTACTAGATCTGAAGTATGAATTTCGGGTTCTTTTTCTATAATATATTGATTGTATTGGGTTATGGCTAGCAAGAGTTATAGAGAAATTACTGCTGAAACAAAGCTAATGGCGTTATTAAATGGTCACTTTTTATTAGTCATTTTAGTATCTTATGCCTTCGACCAGTTATTCACGAAATATGTATATGAGAAAATATGTATTCTGACCTGACAAATATCTCAAACTAAAAGCTATAAACCACCTACAGCATGCTGTTCAAGGTTGTGACGAGTTAATCGATGCCAAAATTATGAAAATACCCGGCGCTAGTTACTGAGTTGTATAAAACTGTTCACCCTCGTACTTCCGATTACCAATACTAACAAGGAAACTGTCTTTAGTGGGACACTGAAATCAGCTTGGAACTTCCACAGTGCATTGATGATTAGTTCAAATTAACACTACTCTAGTACTTCGTTTTGGAATTAAGCGAAACAAAAGTTACAGGACTACAAAGTTTTCGAAATTTTGCTCTGGACGCCTGAAAGGTAGGCAATACTTCATACAAATGTCTTGAAACTAAGCATTTCCCATTCACTTTTATAAAAAGGTTGTGCCGAAGATAATTTAAATTAAATAACTTACATAATTTACATTAAAGTTATTGATGAAGTTGTTTTAATTAATTACTCTGTTCCCTGTCAAATGCGAATATATATAAATTCAAGGTAACCCAAAGTAAACTTCCATTCTGTTAATTTCGTAATCAATTGATTTCCAGGAGTAATACCGCGACAAACCTCTTTTCATTTCAGAAGGAATGTGCCACCGTGATCCAGCGTTGCATGATGTCAAATTTTATTGGGTCTTGTTGGAAAAAGTGAAATTTTCTTAAATAATAATATGGATCAAGTGACACAACATGTCAAGTATCTTAACTTCTTTAGGTTCTATTTAAGAAGTTGAAGCAGTATATTATAGTAAATTTTTATTACCTTACTTACCAATTGCATGTAATTATAGTCTTCATTACAATTTGGAGTACTGAAGGATAGCAATTGTGATGTATCATTAAGAATTAATCAAGTTACGATAAGCATTTTGAAAAAATAGATTCAAAAGAACTTTTAAAGGCTTGTTTTTTTACTAGATTTTGATTTAAGAAAACTGAATGTCTTGCTTACCATTTTTATAATTTTCGAACTTCGAATATTTCGTAATATCAGATACCATGCTATTCGAATTTCTTTATTTTCAACCGTATATTATTATATATTCGAGCTTCGGAAGATCACAGATCTAGTTCACAGATTAAGTTGATTTAACTTCAATTCTCTCTTATTGGTTACAACGATAATTTTTACTGTCAGTCACCTACGAGATTGCGTATCTTGGCGATAATCTTCTATCAGTAAGGCTGGGAAATTAGCGAGCAGGGCTTCTAACTCAACATTCGTCTCGTGAAATTGATAGTAACTGAAATTTTTAGGTACGATAATTGGCAACTTGATTCGAACCCACGTGCTTCCCCTTCCTAATGCGCCATGTTTATCTAAAATTCGCGACATTAACCAACTCATCACAGGAGTTGGGTGCAGGTTTGAATTTATCACAGCGAGTTCCTTTATGTTAACGAAGGCAGTTGCAGCGCTCACAACGTTAAATAGTGTAAAATATTACCTCACCTACCAAGTATCAGTTATAATATTTAAGAGTTCCAATTTCTTGTAAAGTTTTCAAAGAAACTAGTAAATGGTTTCAAGCTTTTGTAAACTGAACCTAAAGACCACTTGATCCATGTTATCATACAAGAAAAAATCACTTTTTGCCACTAGACCACAATAAAATGAAACAGCATGCAATGCTTGACCACGATGGTACAATTCCCCTGAAATTAAAAGGGAGCGTCGCGGGATTACTCCTGGAAATCAATTGATTACGAATTTAACGGAATGAGAAGTTTCCTTTGGGTCATCCTCTATTTAAATAATATTCGAATTTAGCAGGGATCAAAGCAATTAAGTGACACGTCAACTTCATCAATAACTTTAATGTAACAGTTAAGTTAACCTCAGCACAACCCTTTTCGTTTATAAAAGTGAGTGGTAAATGCATAACTTGAACAATGTGTATGAAGTGTTGCCTATCATCCAGGCGTTCAGAGCAAAACTTTGAAGTCTTGTAACTCGTGTTCTGTTAACTTCCGAAACGGATTGCTAGAGGATTGTTTACTTGAACATATCATCAATGCATAGTTAATTTCATGTGCTGCTTTATTTTGCGAAAAACAATTAATATTTTTGTGTGTGAACTTAGTAATCTTATGACAAATTTCGAAATAATGAGAGAAAAGTAGTATTTATCTATCTATCTATCTATCTATATATATATTAAAAGTAGACATCTGTGCATCTGTGAACATGATATACACCCTCCATTCCAAAAGAAACCGAACGTTTTAAAAAAACAAAAAAACAATGTACATTTTGGAACAAATCATTTTTATTAATCAATGTATTCCCCTTCTGCATCGATACACATATTTGCACGCTCCAACAACTTGTCAAACGACTTCTCCATGTCCTTTATTGGAATGGTCTTTAGGACGGCGGTCGTCGCCTTCTCAATGGCTTCAATCGATGCGTGCCACTTTCCTTTCATCGCCAAATGCAGTTTCGGGAACAGATAGAAATCGCACGGAGCGAGATCTGGTGAATAGGGCGGATGATGCAAACGAATAATGTGATTTTTGACCAAAAATTCAGTTACAAGTCGCGAACGATGTGATGGTGCATTATCGTCCAAAAGAGTCCAACTGCCGATTTCTCGATATTCGGGCCGAATACGACGAATTCTTGCCAGCAAACGCTTCATGACGCCCAAGTAAAACTCTCCAGTGACTGTCTGGCCGGGCTGAACAAATTCTTTGTGGATAATTCCTTTTGAATCGTAAAAACAAATCAGCATCACCTTAACTTTTGACTTCACCAAGCGACTTTTTTTGGGTGGTCCTTCATCCGGCGCTCTCCATTCAGCACTTTGCCGCTTTGTTTCGGGCTCATATTCAAAACACCACGTCTCGTCACCAGTTACAATCGATTTCAAGAAGTTTCGATCCTGCCGAGCACTTTTAACAATGTCTTTGCAATGCGCAATTCGATCAACTTTTTGGTCTTCGGTGAGTTTGTGTGGTACAAACCGCGAATTAACCTTCTTAAGGCCCAAAACTTCGGTCAAAATGCGGTATGCGGTTGTTTGAGGAATGCCTAATTCCATTTCAATAACTTTCACCGACGCTTTTTTGTTATGTTTGATGAATTCACGCACTTTTTCGATGTTTTCTTCCGATAATCCGGTTCTGGGACGGCCTGATCTTTCGTCATCATCCAGCGTCTCTCTACCCCGATTTGAATCGCCTGAACCACTCGTAAACTTGCGTACGGGATAGACACTCATCACCATATGCATTTTGTAGCATTTGGTGCGTTTCAGTAAAAGGTTTACCCAGTTTAACACAAAACTCAATTGCAGCTCGTTGTTTGAAACTCATTTTCCGACCGATGTACACAACACACTGACAGTTGAAACGCAATAACTTTGTTGCCGTGCATCCAAATGTCATGACATTTATACCAGTTGTCAATGAGGGACTACGCCATCTACCGGTAAAATATTACAACAGATGGCACTAGTGGTACTATTTGTTTTCAAAAGTTCGGTTTCTTTCGGAATGGAGGGTATATATCATAAAGTGAAGAGTATATTTTTAGAACAACATAATTTTTGTACACACATTATTCAGAATGTAAAATTCTCTGCTTTCAGTAAGAAAACTCCAGGTTTTCTAATATTCGAAGACAATTACATTTCAAATCACTTTGAATCAGTTTCGAAATATGTCAGCTATATTGCATTACGCAAAATATAACTTAGAATAGGGAAATAACATTTGCTGTTGCAAATTAGATTGAAAACAAAGTTTACTTCTGTATTGCTGAAAATATACTAAAATGAATGGCAATGATTTGTAGATAAAGTGCTCCAGGAAACTGAATATACCCAGCATAATGTGATGAAGAAATAAAAAAAATGAGTACAGTAGAACCGCGGTAATCCGACCTCCGATAGTTCGACTCCTCGCATAATCCGACTATGACCGAGGTATAGGAAATATGGCAGATTTTTTCACTTCTCCTTCAAACACTACGTACATTGTTAAGTCAGTTAACGGGGCACTTAATCAGTGCATTCTCGTGCTTCACCTTACTACAATGTATTGTTAAAGCAGTGATTTTTTACAGGTGATCAATTTGCTTTTTGTATTTTAACTATTTTTCTTAATTATCAAATGGATTTCCTTGAACTTTACTGTAATATATTAAATAATTTTGCTCCTCTAATAATCCGATTTTTCTTGCGTTCCACCCATGCCCTCAGACTCAAAGGTGACGGATTAACGGAGTTCTACTGTAAATGGGTTACGATATTTGAGACTGTATACCTCGTTTAAATAAATTTATTTTATAGTTTTGAAATTCAATATGTTCTGAGATTTTAATAGAGATTTTTTTACAGGTCAAATAAATATTTTTTAGAGATGATTTATGAAACCACACGACATAAATACATATATTGGTAGACATGAGTTACAGGTTTGTCAAATCATATTAAATATACACTTCTAATATGACATTTTCACTTAATGGTTTTGTGTAATTAGGGTGATACACATATATATTCGGAATGATTTTTCTCCTCGCGAATACATAAACTGTTGATCCCAATAAAAATAGTGTGTATGTGTGTGTGTAGGTGTATCTGTGTGTGTGAGTGTATTTAGTATATAGTTACGTTTATTATTATTATTATTGTGCATTATTCTTATTTTCTCTTTTAATATATTGTACTTCAAGTATATTATTAATATTGTATATCCATGTAATACTACGATTATTGTATTGCCTTTACTAGTGGCCATTACTCTTATTTTTTTACTGTATTATTATAACCTTACTTTTATTTTAACACTGGTTAGGTGGCAGAACAGCCATAGGCTGAACCACGCCTGCTTGAATACAGACAATTTTAATTCGATTTAATTCAATTCAAATATTCAAAGAAATTTGACATGTACCTGGATCAAAAATAAAATATTGGTTCCTGATTTTCCGGAGATCCGGAAAAAGTTCCATCAAATAATTGTCTTCGAATATTACGCAATATAAAATGCATTGTGGGTACCTGAGGAAGGAGATGGCTACCAGAACGTCCTCGAGATTATCAAATATGAGGTCGGAGTTCTTAGCACAGTGCATCGAGATTTCAGGTGGTTAGGGTTTCATCCTACTTTGATTACATTATTCTTGAAGAATTTCAGAAAAATGTTAGAATACACAACTCATTGCAATTAAGAGTATTGTAGCAATATGTGATAAGAAGAAACTATATGCTTACGACCAATGTATCAACCAGAAAGATGATCTTGCTCACAAAAGCTAATTTTCTGCAAAAGTTTTTAAAAAATCTTCATTTAGTGTTTTCAGATAAACATAATTAATGATGCAGTTCTGTTTGCTTACATGTCATGGAAATTGTAACAATATGCATTTAGAAACCCTTTCTGGAATATCATGACAACACGTGTTCTTCAGTCACAATTTTAAAATTCGTGTACCTTGGCATTGACAGCATCAACAACTGTTATGAGATTTTTCTACAGGTGAGAATTAAAATATCACTTAAACATAACTTAAAATGCAATTTAACATTTTCTGCTTTTGTCTTTAAAAATCCAAACTCGATTAACTTACAACCTTCTGCAAACTGAACGAATTATCTTGAATACTATTTTGACACTAATCTTCAGTTACATAAAATTTAAATGCAACTACAATAAGTCCTGAAATGAAAATAGTGTAAAAATTGAGAATTGGTAACAGTCTAGTTAATTAACACAAAAACAATATTGACAAAAAATGACTTTAATTTGGTTGTATACGGTTGCATTTCTTGTATTTGAACCGTACAGAGCACAAACGATCATCATCTAAAATGTACTACTGAACAGACATGGTTACGGTCAACGTCATTACTATTTGAGTACCATTTTCATTGTATCTTTTCCAAGCGCTGTTTACACTTACAAAGGAAGTATTTCGGTTGGAACAGGATCTTTTACAAGACTTCGTATATATATACCAGTACAGTCAAAACATTCGTGGACTGGTACGTAGAAGATGTCGTCATGGTTGCTGTGCTCGGCGTAAACGTCCACACAGACACTTACACAGATCCACACTGACCTTCAAAATAGTCACCGTTGGCAGCGATGCACGTCTGCCGACGTTCGCAGAGCCATTGAAAACATGTTTATAAATTTTAGCGTTAGCAGACATCTCTCGTAGGGCATCCTTTGTGGCAGTGATGATTTTTTCGGGAGAATGAAAGTGACATCCACGTAACTTAGCTTTCAAGCGGGGAAAGAGATCGAAATCGCATGATGCGAGATCAGATGAGTATGGAGTTTGTTACTAATCGGTGATCTGCTGTCTTGCCAGATCCTCCTGGACAAGGACAGAGCAACGTGCAGTAGCTTCGCCGTGCAGCAACATCCAGTTCTTCCTGTGACAAAGTTAATAACGCTTACGGCGTATTGACTACCGTAGGTAGCGAAGGATCTCCTTGTAGCAATTCTTGTTAACAGTTGCTCCTTGTGGGATGAATTCCATGTGGACAATTCCCTGCTAGTCGAAAAACAGTTCAAGCATTATTTTCCCTTCTGATCTATCTTGTCTCGGATTTTTGCCTTTTGGAGATGATGGCGATTTCCAGGTGGCTGCTTGTCTAGTTAGTTGTGGATCGTACAGGAAATACCATGTTTCATCTGCTGTTGTTATCCGGATCAGGAACGTTCCATCAGCGTTAGCACTACTGACCAGCTCACCGCAAATCATAATCCGCTCTTCAAGTTGGTCTTGTATAAGCATATGTGGCACACTGTGCTGGGTGACACGCGACATGTTCAAGTCATCCGTCAGAATTTTGTGACACGTACCATGGCAGATCCGTATTGTTACTGCGATGTCTACCGACTGGGAACGGTTAGCGCGCACCACCATTGCAACCTCTTCGATCCTGCGTTCAATTCGGACTGTTGTTGGTCGACCAGTACGTTCATCATCCTCTAAACTGTTTCTCCCCTCCGCAAAAGGTTGGTGCCACTTAAACACATCACTGCGGCCCAGAGCGTTGTCACCATACACTTGCATGATCATCTGCAACGTTTCTGTTGTGGATTTGCCTAGTTTTTGGCAGAACTTGATGTTTGCCCGTTACTCAAACTGCTACATTCTTCAAGTCCACCGCGCGCATTCAACTCCTTTCACAACAGAGACAGAACGTCTGTTTACACTACATTCACACACCTGCCTCTTGCTGGGTCGAGAGACGAACTTCCACTGATTCCTCCAGGACGTCACGTCTCAGCTGTAGTACACCACTAACGCCTAACGCCACACTGCGTCCAGTCCACGAACTTGTTGATTGTAGTGGTATATCAGTATCTGTCACGGCCCATATAATTCATTTTATCTTATATATATATACAGGGGTTGGACAAAAAATCTAAAACGTTTGAAAAAGTGTGAAAATCATACCTAGTATGGTGTGGGGCCTCCTTTTGCGTCCAAAACAGCTTGGATCAGACGTGGAATGGACGTATACAGCTCCTGAATCGTGGTGTGTGGAATGTTGTACCATTCTTCCTCCAAAACATGCTCCAGTTCCTTAAGGGATGATGGTGGAGGGTAATGAGACCGAACACGCCTTTCTAACACAGACCACAATGGCTCAATGATGTTCAGATCTGGTGATTGTGGGACCCAGGGGAGGTGTGATAGCTCCTGGTCATGATCCTCAAACCATGATTGCACCGTTTTTGCAGCGTGACAGGGTGCCAAATCATCTTGGTAGATGCCATCACCATCCGGGAACAATGTGTGGGCCATGGGTAGAACCTGGTCCCCCAAAATGGCCTCATACGCCTTAGCATTCATCATTCCATGCAGGGCTATGATGGGACCTGCAGAAAACCACGATATCACTGCCCATACTGTAACAGAACCACCCCCATGCTTTACAGTTGGGCGCAGACAGTCTGGATCATAGGCCTGCGACGGTGTTCTCCATACGTAAACACGACCGGTTGTTGGAAACAAGGTGTAGGTCGATTCATCGGAATACATTACGTGTTTCCACTGATCAAGCGTCCACTCCTTGTGGTCCTTGCACCACTGGATACGCCGCTTCGCATTTACTGCTGTGACCAGAGGTTTGGCGATCGCGGCCCTGCCATGAATTTTCATTTTATGAAGTTCCCGTCGCA
>JAGDQP010061536.1:0-12024 GCA_022664845.1 Lepisma saccharinum
ATAATAATAATAATAATAATAATAATAATAATAATAATAATAATAATCCTTTCAATTTAGCAATTTAGTTCCAACAAACAGATGTAGCTAGTGTAGTATATTGAGCTTCAATTCCCCAAGATTAATTATCGCCTGATCATTTTAGTTTGGCCGTTACCTAGATAGATATTCAAATAATTAATTATCTCTTTGGCAATATTGCTTGATGTATTTCATGTACTCTACCATGGTAGTTCACATAAATCATACGTCACATCTCTCATTTTCCCTTTTCTTCGTTGCTTTATTTTTCAATCAAAGGTGCATAAGGAAATGTTTATTTAACTTTTATGTCAAAAATAAATGCATACAATCAGAGCACCCAGGCGTTATAATATTCATTTATTTACTTCTCTTGCTAATATTTAGCTCCCTGTAAATAACCCTAAAGTTTGATATTTGTTTGTTAATGCTAGTTGTTCCCAGTAACTGAAATAATACATAGAACTGATTCACCTAAATGCAATCCGCGTATTTCGTTCAAAAAAGCATGAATCGAGTAAAAATACTAATTATTGTAACGTTATACAGTACTGTTAGTCAACCTGAAAGACTCGAAGCAACAGCACAATATTCCGTTTTGTCATCCATTTTTCATTACATCCAAATGTATTGAAACTCTTCTGACTCAATTCCACATCAATAACCGATATAATTTGTTCTCTTTGTAGCTTTGATTATTCGTCGAAATTGGTTACGAATTATTCCAATCACTAAGCTCTGTTCGTTTCGCTTCCTCTAGAAACACCAGTGGATGAAAAATCAATTAGTACTGTCACATTGTAACACAATGCCTTTCATGGCGTAACACATTTCTTCAGTTTTAAATTGTTCAACTCTGCAGTCAATATGCTCGGCATCAACGGAGAAGCATTCGTTTTTACTTTTCTCAAAAACTCATTCTTTTTGGTGGTTAATTTCAGATTTGATTACTTTGTTGGTTAATGGGCGTATAGGTACAGTTTGATTAATATTTTATATTGTCTTCTCTGTAAGGAGAAGTGTACGTCTTTTACAGTTTATAATCTTCGTTTACACACACTAAATGAGTAAAGTCAATACTTCCGATTATTTTGAACATTTTTGTACAGTTTTTCACAGTCACAAGGTAGAGTGAATCAAAAGCTTACACAGTTAACAATGTTGGCAACGTCCGTTGATATAGTCAGTAATGTTTCAGAGTAATCCTGGAAAAATACCGAGAGATTACTTTTGCGTAGTTGAATGCTCTCATTGTTCAGTTTCAGTGTGATTTTCGCACATGTGCAGAATAAAAAAAAAGAGGGTTTCTTATCAAATTACGATGCAGTTCTTATCAAATGTTTGCTGCCGCCATTTTGATCCTTTATATATTCTTAATGAATGGGGGATTGCGATCCCTAATTGACAAATAGGAACAGTAGTTAAAACATGTCGTAAGTCGTGGGAGTAACTTTGTTTATGTTTTGTGAGTTCGGGCAACGTATTTTATTTCTGACTCTCTATACTGTTTTCTTATCACTGGCAGTTTAGTCTAGTCAGTAAGACGCCGGACTTCTAACTAAACAGCCTATGTTCAAATCTTCCTTCAGGCTTCTAGTTTCTCCTATTCCTAAAGTTGCAAGCCAAGTTACTGGAAATTTCCACGCAGCTATATTTGCTTACCTTTTTCTAGGAATGTGTCTGAAATTTTTTAACAGTGTAGGAAAAAACAAAAACAAGTTGGTGCGAGTGGTCATAAAAACCAAGTAGCGTTATTGGCCTACTACTGTAACCAACTGCACTAGAACACTATTTGGTATATTGGTCCCTTTCTCGCCATAGGTTGAAGTTCGATGCGTAAAATTAGTGATCGGGAGTTTATCAAGACATATCATGAACACAATGTTTACAAGAAGTTAAATTAAGTAATTCTTAAAATGAAGTGCCCAAGAAGCGCTGTAACTCACCTTCAGAACGCATTTAGGTCCTTACATTCCGTGCGCACCTTACACTGAATTAGCAAAACTCATGGGATAGTCGCCTAATATCTGGTAGGGCCTCCTCTTGCCCTGCGGAGCGCAGCGATACCGCGTGGAAGTGGTGAGTCTGCAAGTCCTTGGTATACTTCCGGAGGCAGTTGACACCACACAGAATGCAGAGCGGAAACCAATTGCGGCCTGTTCGTGGGTGGATGATCCTGTGCACAGAGTCCGAGTTCAACGGCATCCCAGATATGATCGTTGGGGCTTATATCCGGGCTCCGGAGTGGCAAGCTCAGTCGCTGGACCTCCCCTGCATGCTCTTCGAACCATTCTCGGACGACATTGGAGCGATGTAGTGGCGCATTGTCATCTTGAAAGACCGTAATGTCGTCAGGGTGTTGAAAGGCCAAAAAACGGGTGTAGATGATCTTCGAGCAGCTGACGATATCGTGGACCATTCAACGTGTCTTCCAAAACAACCAGAGGGCCCATTCCATACCAGGAAAACGTGCCCCAGACCATGACAGATACTTGACCACCTGGACCACACCCTCTTTGCATACGGGATCCATCCCTTCATGAGGTCTGCGCCGCAAACGGTGCCTCCCATCGGCATGACACAGTTGATACCGTGACTCGTCGGACCAGTTGACGTTAGGCCACTGTTCGATTGCCCATCCGAGGTGGTTGTTAGCAAATGTAAGCCGAAGTGTTCGATGAGTGGCACCCGTGTGGGACGACGGCTCCCATAGTCGAGGGAACGCATGTTCCGTCGGACTGTCCACTGGGAAATGTTTCTAGCGCGGCCAGTGTCGAATTGGGCTGTGATTCCCGCACTGTCGTCCTCCTGTCTCTGTTGACCATCCGTCTCAAGTGTCGTCGGTCTCGGTCATTGAGGGCTGCTGGACGCCCGGAATGGTGTTTGTTGTGGACTATGACGCCTTCATCCAACCATTCTCTGGACACTCTGGACACAGTTGAACGCGTGAAGCCGAATTCCTTCACCACCGCCGAAATCGAATTTCCTATGCGTCGGGCACCCACCACCATGCCCCGTTCGAATGGCGTCAACTCACGACGACGACTCACATGAATCACTCACACAGCCACTTCCCACAAGGTCTCACACACAACTGCAGCCGTTGCGGAGTCCTGCAGGGGGCGTGGAACACACGTGGTGTCCGCCTGCGAATCATTGACCTGCTATCCCATGAGTTTTGCTATTTCAGTGTATTTCTTGAGCACGAAACTAAAGGAAGTTAGGAATAGATATGTTCAGAAAGTGTGAAATAAGTGTTTTATTTTGTTACAGTATCTTTGAATAATTCAAGTCAGCCTGAACCAAATAATTAAAATTATTATGAGCATAAAATCTTAATATGTTTAAATGGACACATTCATTTATCTGTTGGTCTAAAGATGTTAAAGTGAATACCAAATTAAAAGTTTCTATGTGATTTTACCTCTGTATTTTAAAACGCTCTACAATATAATAAATATTGAATACACAAGTTGCGACAGAAACCTTGAGATGAAGCATTTACAGTTTGATGAGCATAAACAAAAATCGAGCAGGGGCGTGTTTAGTGAACTCCGTTTTATGGAAAAATAGTATAACTTCAGGCATAATTATACATATTTAATATACATTTCATGCCGAGACACACCTTGGACCCCTCCCGGAATCTCTTGTATCCCTCCCAAAACCAAATTCTGGATACATGCCTGAAATCGAGAACCGTAATTTTGAAATCCTGACTGATAATATACAGGGCGATTCACATGTAATGGTCAAAAATTGAGGAGCTAATTCTTCAGGCCGAAATAAGACTAAAGTTCCTGTAAAGAAATTTAAAAAGAAAAACCTTGCGCATTATAGGAGTTAGATGCGCCCAAACTTAGTGCCGTATCATCACAAATAACATCAAATCTTGACAAGTCGTGTCGGCTTAGCAAATCAAAGTGGTACCCAATACATTTAATTCAGTAAAGTTTGTGATTTGGGAAAATGCCACATAGAGGGGTTCTCCTACGTAAGAATTTCATTGTCAAGAAATTGCCTAATAGAGAAACAGAGATTTCTTCTAATGCATAAGCTGCAATTTTAAAAAGCAAACTTGTTATATTTGGCATTATTTTGATTGTAATTGGCTGAACCACAAACTTACGTCTCTATTTGTCAAGATATGGCGTCATTTGTGACGAAGCTGGTATAACTTTGGGCGCCTCTAACTCCAAAACAACACATATGACTTTCTTGAAAGTAACTTTTTCCTTGTTTCAGTCTGAGGAATTAACCCAAGAAATTTTTACTATTACTTGTTAGTTACCCTGTATGTAGAGAGCATGAGTGTTTACATACATATACATGCATAATGTATACGACGGTAGTATGCAGACCAATGAACTGTTGGTATTGAGTGTCACGTTCGTAATATTTCTTCAATTATCAAACTCAAATGAAAGAATTTGCTTTGAATGAAGAGAGAAATTATTCACGAAAAACTTGCAGATGGTATTCTAATTCTTTTCTAGAAGCAACCAGTCTCCAAATATGGGAGACAAGTTCATCTTTTCTCGTAGGGCGTCGCCCGTCCGTCATGCCTAGTCTATTAGCCACTTGCTTTCTTTCTCTGCCGCAGCTACTGGATTGTGTTTTGTAAGCTCATACCTTTTGATGCAGCAGCTGTCCATTAGAGAGAAAGGAAGATGAACATTATTTTTTACTCCTCTAACAGAAGGGAAGAAATTAAAAGCTACTGTCTATTGACAGTCAGTCGATACATGACTTATGTGAAAGGCTTTTTTCTGGTCCTAGCTAACGAGCAAAGCGTTTGTGATGGAGGATTGTGTACTCCATGGGACAGGTCTCTGTCGTCTTTTCTCATCAGGAAGGAAAAGGTAGTACAAGAAAATATCATTAGAATCGGAATGCAATTTTCTTGTTTCGCGTACCTTACACGTTATCAAATATTGCCAGTCCATTCAGGAAATTGCACAATGAGTGGAGTGGAGGAGCTTGACAGATTATGCGGATAAAAATTGATCAGGTGTTGGCTACCATTTTTTTTTATTTTCCGCCCCCTCGTTCTTCGATGTTTTGTTCATTATTCAATGTTTCGAAAGACTTGTTTTTCCCTCCTTTTTATTGTCGTCTTGAAGGAAATTTTGAAACCGGTTACAACTTAATTCGGCAGTTGTAGAACATCTGCTTTCTATGTTTCTTTCATTAAACCAATGAGAAAAATAATGGAAGTTGCTTTGAGATTTATTCATTTTTTGCGGAATGGTTCACTGAAGAAGATATATCTTCATATTCATTCATCTTTCTTTCTTTAACGTGCCAAGAAACTATCTATGATTTCTTCTACAACTTTATTATATTATTTAAACCTACTGGAGTATTTTTTCCTCAGATTGTTTTTGTTATTTCAATTACAAATTTACAGTGTAAAGCTCAGAGTCAACGTTTCGTATATAGAAGAATACATTAGCGGTACACAGAATGCAAATACATTTCTTAAAAATATGTGATGAGACGCGTGACAAGAAAAGAAATGCAAATCTTTCAACGGCAAAGAGGAAGTTTACAAGATCTTTCTTGGTGGACGTCTAAAAAGTTGAGGCTAATGAGTGAGTATTTGTTATTTATAAATTATATTATTATGGAGAGGAAAATTCGGAAAGAGCAATGAAAGAAAATTAAAGTTTCGTTGCTGTATCAACTGGCTACCAATCACGGAGAAGCAGCCGGAAAAGCATACGTCAGTGGCTGCTGGTAACCTGCAATGCGATAGAAAATACTCTGCTGTTGCCATATTTAGTAAACCATGTCAGCAAAACTCATCGGGCCGGCGTAGGGCCAACGTTGGCCCTACGCCGGCCCGACGAGTCTTGCTGATAGGGAAGCTAAGCATGTAACTGGAGTAGCTTGGCACTCAGCTGTTTAACTGCGCGTCGTAACAAAACTATTTTAAAGCAGAGACATTGTTACGCAGTGCAGAAACAGCACAACAATAATTATGGCTGAGGAGATTTGTAAGAGCGAAGATCACTTAACGAGTGTGCTAGTGTGACACGTGTTTTCTTTCTTTGCATTCGAATCGATATGTTACTGTATCGAAAGTTAAGGAAGTATATGTAGCATTTGTTGATTTGTAAAAGGTATTCGATCTTAACTGAAGAACGCGGGTGCGGAATGGAATGCTCAAAAACTTATAAGAAACTTGTATCGAAATGAGATAATAAGGGTGAAAGTAAATGACGACTTATGAGAACGAACTGCAGTAGGTTGAAGGGTGTACTGGAATTGAATTATATTCATTTATGGCCTTTAGGCATTTTTGGCTCCAGTCGAGGTTGACGATCAGGATAGAAATATTGCCTCTCTCCCACTTTATGTAGTATATATCTAGAACAGGTTGAAAGAAGATTTTTCGAAAGCGAAGGAGAAATTACGATCGAAGGAAGAAATATCAAATGTATTAGATTTGTGGATGATAATGGTTCTTCTTGCAAGAAATGGGACATCATTTAACAAGATGTTGAAACATGTACACTGGTAAAAAATTATTGGTGTTTATTGCTACCACTAAAGGAGTAATACAACACCTCTACCTCTACACCAATTCCAGTGTTGGGTAACACCACCCGGGTGTCCGGAATACCGTTTCTGGTGTTGACAAATACCGTTACCAGTGTTGAGCAACACCTTTACCCGTGTTAAAGTGTTCCGGACACCCAAATGGTGTTTACCCAACACTGGAGTTGTATAGAGGTAGATAGCTATTCTATTACTCCTTTTCGGGTGGCAATAAACAACAATAATTTTAATCAGTGTAGGAAAGCTGTGAGGAGCATAGAGTGAATTTATAAAACGAAAGAGGTGGTAATTGGAGCAAATCAAACCATAGCAAACATCAAGATTAGAAGAGAAGTTGCAACCTCCAACTATTTGGGAAGTATAAATGAGGATGTGAAATGTGAAAAAGTGATTAATGAGAGAATATCGATGGCGAGGCAGGTGTTCACTGAGAAGAAGAAGAATCTTCTGCTATTTGATGAACAAAAGAGCTGAGGAAGACTGTGTGGAGTATCGTGTTGTATGGAGCAGAAACGTGTACTCTAAGAAATAATGAAGAATTGGGAGCTTTTGAAACGTGGACGTGGAAAATAATGAATAAATGAGCTAGATATAGAAGATTCGAAATGAAGAAGTAGTGAAGATAGTAGGCGAGAGACGAATAATACTGGAAGACACTAGAAAAGGGGAAAAGAAACTGGTTTGGACATGGGCTGCGCAGAAATTATAATCCAATACTTAGGGATGCAATTGAAGATATGGTTGAAGGGAAAAGAGGAAGAGGAAGGAGACAAATCCAACTCCTTGACAGTAGTAAGGAAGATAAATCGTATGTTGAGATGAAAAGGAAAGTGGAAGATGTGGATGAATGGAGATGGTTTAGTTTTCTCTGAAGGACATGCAGCTTTCGGAAGAACACTACTGTTCATGATGATTTGGTTTGTGCGTTAAAAAGAAGTTACTTTTCAAAGGAATCCAGCGCACACAATCCAACTTTCAAAACAGATATTCAACTTTTTCTGGATGATCTATTTTACTCTGCCCCTTCCCTTTCCCTCTTCCCATCAAATCGATTTTCATCATTCTCAAGTTGGAGGCTACATTTGAGTGTGCGATTGGAATATGTATTAGTTGTTGTGGAAAGTTTCACTGAAATATTCAGAGAATGATTTGGTTATGTATTAGTTGTTAGTTGTAAGCCGAGTAATTTAAAGGAATTTGAATTTTAGGCGTGGTGAGGAAGGCAGATTGTAACATACGAGACCTTTGCGAAACCAACCGAAGAATATGCATGGACATAACAATATCCACAAGTTGCTTGGTTGTTTTCCATTGAAACAAAAAGATTTACCTGCTGACTCACAAGCTACAATTACTGTGCGTTCCTTGTCTTGTACCATTCATCGCTCTTCGTTTTCTTCCTTTCATAATCTGACCTTTTCCCTATTGTAACATTTATTCGATTGTTCATATCCTTTTGTTGTGGCAATGTTGTTGTTTTCCTCCTATTCACAGGTGTCCACTTTGTTTCGGAGTTCACGTAGTATTTCAGTTTATGCCTGAAGGCGCTGCATCATTTATTTCAAAGTAAGTTCGGCTAAAATATTTGAGGGAAGCTTTGTATAAAATATGGGTGAAAAGGGGGTCTTTGCAGTTAGTTCTCGTGATGAGATGCATATTACATGGAACAACAAATGTAGAGTTAGATTTATGGTGAAGCATCGGAATTTTTGCAAATGCGCCTTCAGTTTTAGTTCCAGTCTTGGTAGAATTGGTCTTCCAGCAATAATTGTTCTGTGCATTCTGATCTCTGGAAAACAAATAACCCGAGGTAGATAACATGATGTGCGTACGTACATGATTATACAGAAACAACAAACAAGATAATATTCCTTCTTGGCCGCTCTTTGGCAATATGTTTCTGTTTCTGTTCGTAGAGGAATAAACAATTGAAAACATTTCCTACGATACCATAATACTCGTTATGTATTATGATATATGGTATATACTATATACCATGGTATATGGTATTATGTAATACCGGTTCCCCTTACTTGAATTATATTGCCGTTTTATGTTTTAAAAATGTACCTTTATAAGATAAAGATCAAATTAATTGTATGGGCGGTAACAGCACTATGGCTTACGCCCGTCCCGGTACTTGTCATATTCAGAGTAGTATTTTTACTATAGGCAAAGCTGAAAAGCCGTCTGCCTGTCCGTTTTACAAGTTAACAGTGTAGGAGGAGCAAAATGTGACCTCAAGAAGACCGTAGACTATCAGGTATCAACATTTTATCCTAAGTGGGACGAGGGTTATTTCGACTCCCTGGTACCGGTCACTTGATTGTAAGATATCCTGTTTGTTTATGCAATCCGCACCGCTTTTATGTTATTGAGGTTGTGTATATGGAATGATAAAAGTGTTTATAATATGTAGTAGGACGTGAAGAAGAATTGTTTCATTTCTCAATGGAGCCAGTAGGAGGGGGGGGGGGGACGTATTAGCTAGTAAATCAATAAAGATAGACATTTATGAATTTGAATTTATTTATGGCCTTTAGGCATCTAAGGCTCAGACCATTGACGTTTATGAGTTGCTGAAATTGACCATAGAAATACATTTTTTTTTCCCAAAAAATTGTGCTTGTTGTAGGTAAGGTGTTTTTCTCTTCAGTAAATTGTTTCATTAGATAATATTTATCCCAAGCAATACTTAGGTGCCGGGGTTAGAAATGTATCTAAAGCATTTCGAAACAAAATTGCGAATATAAACTTTCTGTATACCACATGCATAATAACAATAGACCAAGAACTTCGGGTTTTAATTAATGGATGTACAAAGTGTAGTAACGCTCATTTAGTATTTTTATTTCGGCTTAGAATGAATGAATCTAAAATTAGTGGATTATCCTTTTCTTTTAATTCTTTTAAAAATAGGAATCCAGACTATTCATTGAAGTCAAGATCTAAACTATTATTTCGACCAACATATTATGAATTATGAATCAATAATCTATTTGAGGATTCCAGAAGCCAAGCGGGATACAAATGACATTGACATATTAAAAAAATAAGGTGATATCTATTTTATACCGAAATAATGGCAAAGAACTTTGGAAGGTGATTATTTACATCAAAACAAGAAAAAAAATATTGTAAGGAAATTCCGGAATCTCATTCATTTCGGAGATACAAGCGGTGAAAGTCCCGGCGACATCGTCACAAATGACGTCATAATTCGATACATGATGACGTAATCACTGTCGGCTTAGCAAATCACAGCCAAAGTAATAGTCCGATACATCTATTTTAGTAATGTTTTGATTGACGTAGTGCCTCATAGTCATGTTTCGCAACCTAAGAATTTCATTGTCAAGGAATAAAATGGTTTAATAGGGGAAGCATAGAAATCAGAGTCAGTTCTACAATCGTCCACTAAACTTTTAGTCAGCGCTAAGTTCAAGCCAAGTCTGATTTTGGCCAATGAGAGTACGCAAAATGAGAGTTGACCTCAACTTAGCGCTGACTAGAAGGTTAGCGGTCGATTGTAGAACTGACCCTAAGCCGCATTACCCAATCATAAACATAACTTAAATAGATGTTTTGGGTACTACTTCGAGTGTGATTTTGCTAGGCTGACCCCGCTTACGCCAGGACTTGTTGAGATATGACGTCATTTGTGACGATGCCGCCATCACTTTAAACGCATTTAACTCCGAAACTAAACAAATTTCGAAACTCTGTCATATTTTGTACAAAGACACACCTTAGATCTTAATGTGACTATGTACAAAATATGACCGTTTTAGAAGATTACCTCGTCAATGTCACTTCTGCATCCCTTGGCTACTGGAGTCGACATTTATTTCAGTTAGTTGGATATCAATATATCTTCGTCCTTGAGTGGCACATCTTTGACTAATATGAAATGATTGGCTGTTCGCAGACCGATCATCGATAGTGAAATGGTTTTCACTAAACCCTGTGATTACGAATCTCGAAACTAACTGAAAAAAGCACACTTAGCTCAAATAGAACATCCTTAAAATGTTGCTGTACACTAGGTGTTGTATTATACACTGACAACCACCAGAGCGTGTCTTTTTCTTGTTGCCCATTATTGACTGGGTGTGAGTGTAAGTGAATATCTACCTATGTATTTTCAAGCACGAAATTGTTCGTTATTCAAAATTCTTCACTCTTAGGCATTCACACTGCCAACATGTTTGGTCTTTAATATCGTTTGATCTATTATTACGTTTTCACTGCCGGATTAGACCTTACGTTTTCGTTGAAATTGTAATGCTTAACGATGTAAATCATTCCCCAATCTTGATGTACATTTTCCATTGATAATGGAAATTGTTTTACTCGTCTTTATGTCTCTCATTCCGGGATGGGCGTAAGCCATAGTGCTGTTACCGCCCATACAATTCATTTTATCTTATCTTATGTCTCTCATTGTCAGAAGCGTTTTAACTTTTGTTATTGTACCTAGTTTTTCGTCATATTTATTATAACTCGTAACGTTTTATAAAAATGCATTATTATCTATATATAAAACATAATTTCCAATTATTGATATATTGTATTTTATATAGCTAACTTTCAATTATACATTCGCTAATATATTTGAAGAAACTTCACACTTGCTCAACAATAAGTTTCGAAATAATTACCAAGACAAATTACATGAAAGCAGAAGTGAATTATTCCACTTCTGAGAGACAAAACGAGTAAAGCAGTTCCCATATAAATCAACGGAATGTAACCAAGATGGCGGCGGTGATCTACACCGTTAATAACATTAATGAAAGCATGCTCAAATGCTGTAAATGTAAAGCACTAAATTATTCTTGAGTTTGTTGTCAACTGCATGTCTTCGAAAGTGAAGCTTTTAGTGTAGGTGGCGCTCAGAAAGCGAAAAGTCAGCGATTCGCAACTAAGTACTGATTGTTGCTTTTACTCATTTTGTCCAAGGTTTACTTACAATATATTTTGCAATAAATTCTTGTACTTCATCGTAACTTTAACTACATCCTTCTTTTTTGTTTCAGGTAAGTCTCGAGGAAATCAAAGTATGTTGGGTCAATAGTTTTAAGGTAAGATTGCTTTTGAAATTTCAAGTTAATAAGGTAACCGTCAATGTGATCATATCGAAACTTACGCTGAAATTTTGCCATGAGAATCTATGTCCTAGAGAGGGAATATACAAAACATTAGCTGCAGATATTAACTGTAAGGCGCCGAGATAAGTGCTGGAATATTGGTGCGACTGCGAAGTATACAAAAAGTTTATTTTTTATCATTCATCCAACAGAAGTCACTTCTGCTTCATTTTCGTCCTGAAATACAACACTACCGCGATGTAGCGTCACCTCGCACGCCGCAGCACTCCTCGCCAGGAATGTATTTAGGGGGTCTGTTCCCGCCGAACTTTAAGTTTTTTTTTTTTTT
>JAGDQP010061537.1:0-12023 GCA_022664845.1 Lepisma saccharinum
ATATTTTACGAAGCGATAGTATTGCCTCCTAGTGAGTATTGCTACGAACTACCAAAGCCCTCCTCAGTAAAGCGGAAATTTTAGAAGAAAAAAGTTTAAATGTCTTTTTGACTACTGTTATTGTTTTCAAGGCCAACCAACAGAAATATTCATTCGGACCAGATGTGACCCGCAGGCCGCCCGTTGAAAAAGTTTTAACTCTTAACTAAACTATGTTTTACTTGCACCAATTTCAGGGTTCCTTTTTTTTTTCGAAGTTTCTCCGAAGTGACAATTCGTCTATTTAAGGTAAAACAAAACAACAACAACAACAAAGGATTTGTTCATTCGTGCATAGTTTAGGGAAATTCCATCATTAAAAAGTTGAGAGTAAAATGCTATTTCTTTTCTACATAGTTGCAACAAAGGAGTTAGTTTGTTATGTTAAATTTGTATGTGTTATCTCTGCTACTACTATAAAAATAATACTGTAATAACAATAATACTATAAAAATAATAAAGGCTCATTCCACAATCCACATCAAATTGAAATTTGTTGTGACCCTGTCTAATTTGTACGTAAATTTCTGGAGTTCAACAATATTTCAACTGTAAAATATTTTCGTCGAGATTATACAAATTTTCAACACTTCTTGAAAACATTGATAAAAAGACAACCTCATTGAACTTTCGTTGTAAATAAAATTGCACACATAGTTATGGTTACAATACAGGGTCAAATTTAGACGAAAGTTGATCTTGATTTTGTATTTCAACTTTAAAATCTTTGGAAAAGGATTCACACAGTGCAGTGTAGCGGCAAATTTGCTGTTTCGTTCATGTTATTAGAACACAATTTCATGTTTTCTGTATGTTCAAGTTTGGCGAGAGTGATATTTGAAACAAGGAAGAAAGCGTCGTTTGAAATTTACAAAGTACTCTTTGAGAATGGTCTGAGATTTCAGACGTGTTCCTCCTTTATGATATAATACATCAGCTAAACTTTAATGTATAGAAAGAGAACAACAGTTTGTATTCTCATAATATCAAAATTGTGATATTATCTCACAAATTATCTCTAAATTGTGGTAATTTGTTCAAAATTTTGCAATTTGTGAAAATAATTCAAAATTGATTTTTTTTCGCTGAATTTGACACTGTATTACGTGTCTTTAAAAAGAAAGTTCACAGGACCCTCTAGCATTCTTAATTTTGGAGATACATGTTTTCAAAGTTGTGAACCTTTTCGAGAAGCGTACCAGTATGTAGTATCATGAAAGATAGTAACGTCTGTTAATTATTGTTTTCCGTAACTTTTCAGTTTATCAAGTCAATCATTGTAATTGTGTATTGTATGATAAGCACATAAGTAGATTAACGATAGCCTAACATACTAAAACCTGTAATACTTCAGATCATAACTCGAGACTTGATAATTGGAATAATATATTTTGGGATTCAAAATCCGAAATTTTGAATACAAAAACTAAAACTTTAGAGTGAAGATTCGGATATGCAGAGCCAAATCTGGGACTTATAAACCTGAGATGCGTGATCCGGAAACCAAATATAAGATCTCACACTTTAAGGCAAGAATCCAAGATATTATATTTTTATTTGAAATGAGGACATGCCATTAGCGAACCTCGTCGTTTTTACACCCAGCTTCAAGAATAGAGACTTGGAATCCACGTTAGAAACATTATATTTTAGATACCGTTATCCAGAATCAAATCTACAAACCGAGTTCCATATTCGAAACAAAATCTTTAGATTTCAAACTTTGGTAAAAGAATTCGAGATACGAATTGTTTTCTGAAATTCAAGATTCGAAATGTGGAATGCAGACACGAACCTTGAGATCACTGATCTAAATATGTGTATCCGAACCTGGCCTAAATTTGTGATCATAATATAACATTCGAAACCTGGAATCTGAAATTCGATACCTGACATTAGAGACACGCAAGAGCCTATACTTCGCAACCGAGATGCTTAAATTCGGAGGATCCCGGCCAAATTGAGAAATTCGTACATGAAACCCGGGTCTGCGTTTCAGAATCCTGGAGGACCCTTTCTGGATTGTTGGAATGAAGATATCGAGAATGTGCACAAACTTTAAATATGTTGTGTCGTATATAAAAGATGAGCCACTTTTCTTAAAATTTTCCGTGACATTTATATCTATTACGTTGTAATCCTCTCATTCAAATATCGCTGAACAAATAAGCGTTCCAATACAGCAATATTAAATTTCAATTTAAACACTATGTCTCCCTTTCCCAGAACTGAAACCCTAGATTGCTGTGTTATTATATACTGCAATAAAACGCCTTCTGTTGTTACACGTGTCACCCGTTAAAGGTCAACATAATGGCATTTTGTTAATAGTAAATAGATGTGTTAAGTAAAGAAATATTTTCAAATTTTCTCCCGGTTCTGTTGTTCCAATTTTTAAAACCTAAAAGCAGTTTTACTAAGAAAAAAAAAATATCATTTACAAAATTGCTTCATTCGAATTGAAAATACAGTATTGCAACAAATATAAATAAACTTCCATTCTCGTTGTAAACGTGGGAGTTGTTTGTTTTTAATATTCGCTGGATCGATTTTCCGCGTCTCTCTAACCTTCTCAATGGCAGTTACCTTAGAAACGGGGGAAGGTGGGGTTGGCTCTTTTTTGGCGTCGACATCGGAGGGGTGTGTATCTTGTGACTTGCTCACTACGCCGCGGTAGAGAACTCAACTCAGTAGCATCGTGTCCGTGGTCATTCACCTTACGTGGAAAGGGATTATACCGCTCACGGGAGTAAGAGCATGCGCATTGATACAAGAGGAAGGGGGAGAGAAGATATATTTGGGTCGATTCACACCCAAAGAGAAGGGTGTACTAGGACGCCTGCACTGAATTGAAGAGCTTATGGATTGGACCACAACAGCCAATAGTAAACGATATTATATTTGTTTTCTATAGAACCATCTTAAAAATAAGAAGATATCTTTGTTGCTTAAAAATAATTAATTAATACTTTTATACGCTTCTTTACGTAAATATAATAAATGCTGATAAAGCAGTTCTCTTTATTGCGGTAAAAACCTTTTATAAATAATATAAATAATCAACAAGCGTAAAGAAATTATTGAATTACATTGTTTATATAACTATATTGAGGCCTTGTATTCATACTTAATTTAATTAAAACAAGCTGACAAGAGTATTACACTTACCTTTATTGTAAAAAGACACAGCAAGCGTAACAGTTTCAATGTTGTAACATCATCTTCCTCAGGCGACACGATTAATGTGTCGTCTGAGAAAGACGTTAGAACATTGGAACTGTTACGCTGGCTGTGCGTTTTTAAAATAAAGTTAAGCCTTGTCAGGTTGTTTTAATTAAATTAAAAGTATTAAATTATGAAAAATGTTACCAAGCCAAAGCAATAAAATTTTCATTTAATAGAACATTTATATGATTTCTGAGCTATAATGTAGTATTAATGCTGATAGAGAATAATGTACATGATTATTTTTGTAGGAAGACGCGAACTATTTCTGTAGACTGGTTTTCGATATGACTTTTACAGTGCTTCTCTTTTGCTTTCCATTTCAGGTCTTGATCTTCCTCTCTAGTTTTGTGGCCTTCTTTGTAAATCTTTCCATCTACTGGATCATTGGGAACACTTCAGCCCTTACGTATCCTTTCTGGTAATAGGATAGCACTTTCTGATGCTAGAAAATGTAATTACACATGTATGGGATTTACAGGAGGTATCTTAATGTGTGGGACAAGCTTCGCAGATGAATTCCTGGCACCAAAACAAGGTAAACAAGTTCATATAAACATGGGTTCAATTCCGCTTCTTTTTCGGGATAAATGTTTCCAACTTAGAGCATACAATCTACCCGTAATAATAATAAAAGACAAATAATATTGCCCAATAAGTCACTAAAGATTCTGTCTAGAAAGCCCCTAATACGCCTGTTCGTGGCTAGGTGGTGCGCAGCGCTAATTACACTGCCGCCACTCAGGTGGACGCAGTTCCACCAAGCGTGGACAGATGGCGTTTGGGCAGGCTCAGGACCTATCGGTCTGTAACGCCGGTGGTTATGTTTTTTTAAGTCACTAAAGATGCATTAAAGGAATTTTTTTATTCGGAGTTGATTTGTATCAATATGTTGGATATTCAGATGCAAAATATCACGTTATTGGGTTATCAGTGTTGCCAACCTGATATAAATTTTATCAACTTGCTTTACGTCAGTTCATGGCATGTTTTGTATCCCCAAGTGATGATGAACACAGACGTAGAACATTATTGATAACATTTTTAGAAGGTTGGCAACACTGACAACCCAATAACGTGATATTTTGCATTCGAATATCCGAAATCAACTCTGAACAACAAAATTTTCCTGGTATTCTCCAAGTTGGAAACCCCCTATCTCGTAAATGAAGTGGAATTGGACCCACGTTGATATGAATTTTTTTCTTTGTTTTGGTGCCAGAAATTCGTCTGTATATTGACGTTTAATGGGTCTATTTGTTTATCGTGGGGGTGGTCCTCATTTCTTTCATCTTTAGAACGTACTTGCAAGTGTAGGCGTTTGCTGTATAAACTAAAACTGTTAAAAAAATTTCCATCCTCTGTGACGTAGAATTTTCTGTTACTTCGAAATATATACTTAGTAGTTTTTCTAGTAAGAAAACAGTGTGTCTGCATATCTTGAAGCTCATCGAAGTTATAAAAGTCATTAATGTGACTCATTGGTCATAAAAGAAATGAAATTTTGCTTCAGGTTATGATGATGTTTGCATCTGTAAATAAAATGTAGTGTATGGGCTATTACAGCACTATGGCGTTCGCCTGTCCCGATAAGGGCAATTTAAGGTAAATTTAAGACAAATGAAGGAGAAAAAAGGATAATACAGCTTAGTTTCGTATTAGATCACACATATTCACATATATACACATAAAAAAGTCACTATATTTCGTGTATTACACGTTTTCAAGTATAGAGGAAGAGAGCGAAGTTCACGTGTTCACAAAGTACAAGTTTGAAGAGACAGTGGCGACACGTAGCGGGCAAAGCATCAAAACTGGAGAAGAACTCACTGCTGTAGCGCGTAGATTTCCGGAACTTGAAATAATAATAATAACTGTATAGCGTGTAAGTACAAGGTGGGATCGTGGATGGAAATATGTTGAAAATGCAGAGGAAAAGGGAAGCTTAGAGTTATTGAAGGTTAAGGCCAGGTTTTATTTTCGCGCTCAAACCGTGAAAAAAGTCATTCTCCCACAGATGGCGTGTTGAGCCGCTGGTCGTAGGGGGTAAAATGTGGATTATGGCAACGAGGAAAAATAGATCAAAATTGGTATTGTGGGACTCGGTGTGCAAGGAAATTGGGGCATCCGGTTTGTTGATAGTACAGAAGTGACGATGGTTATTAATTCGAATGTTAAGAGCACAACTTGTTTCTCCCACGTAAAAGGCCTCACAGAACTTGCAGGTTAGGATGTACGAGCGTATATAACATTAGGGGTGTGGCATGTACCCTTGGATTGAGGGTGTACCGACCATTAGCAGTATTGATAGTGACTGTGGGAGAAGTGATAAAAATGGAGCAGATCTTATATCTGGGTCTGGCATGTCTGGGCGCCGGTTTGGGGTGGTAGCAAGGAGGGATTCGTATGGACCAAGATGTTTCTAAGATTAGGTGGATGTTGAAAAACTAATCTAGGTTTGGTGGGGAATATTGATCTTGTGTCTGGGTTAGATTGGAGAAATTAGAGTGTAGGATTTGTTTGACCTTAGTTAGTTTGGATGGAACTGGATGATTAGAGCCGGTGGGTTGGATTTTTGAGTGTGTGAGGATGCACGGCAGATCTGTTTGGTTAGAAGGGTTGCCTCGGTTGACTAGAGCCTGCTTGAGGCGTTGGTTGTAAGTTTCAGCAGCAGAGGTGGTGGAATTCAGGCGTTGTCCTCTGAGGGTAAGGAAGAAAGGAATCGCTTTCTTGGTGTGGTAAGGATGGCAACTTGAGTAGTGTAAGTACTGTATACGGTTGGTGGGTTTTATGTGAACGGAAGTGGTCAGAGTGTTGTTTTCTTAGGTCATGTCCACGTCAAGGAATGTGACTCTTTTGTTGGAAATGGACCAGGTGAACTGGACAACACGGAATTGGTTCAGTTGTTCTAGGAATGTCTTGAGACTGCTTTCACCATGAGTCCATAGTATCATTATATCGTCCAAGAATTATATCATTATTATTGTTCATCCTTCGCTTTTTCGATTTAAATCACGGACTAGTTTCATAATATTTTGCAGTAATTTTATGTTAATGGGGGGACGTAGCGCGTAGAAATGAATTCGTCATTAAATGGACTACAACTGAATAGCACTTATTGGTACATATTTAACACACTTGGATTTATTTACTTTTCTTCCCTGAAGAAATAACTCCTAAGAAATCCTAAATACTTAACTACTAAAAGTGATTGGAAGGACATGCTGCTTTAAGACGTTAAAACGAGAACTGACATTTTGTTAGTTTTATTATAAAACAAACTTCGTTCTTAACAATTAATCTATCCAGCAGTCGACCAAGATTTAGAGTGTTTTGAGCAATACGTTTATTATTTGACACTTTGTAATCAAGCCCTATTTTCACATACCTTATCATATACACTTTAGAAGTCTCTGTCTTCACGATTTCAGGTAGCTAGAAAATGTTCCTTAATACTGTAAGTAAATTTCACATCTTCTTCTTCTCTTGTGATTGTCCGTAAATATAATAAAGTTCTTAAAGATGGTATAGTTCATGGAGAATATAAGACTGTTCAGATTTTGAGCCGTTATTCACACTAAGTAAAATACTAAGTTCACTTTGCACAAACGAGTTGCAGATAAACTAACTGTTCTTGTTGATGTAACCTGGTCGATGGTAAAACCAAGACTGGCCTCCCAAGACTCTGTTCTGTCTGGTTTTATTGAATTGTGATTTGCGCGACCTTCTTAGAAATGGTTCTCTGTGAATCTAAAAATCCTTGAGTTCCCATAGATGAAAAAAAAAAAAAAAAAAAATCAAGGTAAAGGGGGACGGGAACCGGATTTGCGATTGGTCTTTGGATCAAAAATAGGAGTAGGAAAGAATGTAAATTATTTTATTTGTGTCCTTCTCGTGGACACCTGCCGGATGTTATACATTTTTTCTTATTGTTTTGATCTCCAAGAGAGGAGGAATTTTATTTGTCCAATTTACGGTGGGATTTGTCCTTGTAAATGAACGTTTCTCATAAATAGTTCTTTATTATTATTTTTTCTGTCGTTTCCTGTTTTAACATCTGTTTGGAATATGTACATAACTAACCTTGTAGAAGTTGCTCTGATGTAATTCTTATATGAGGACAATCATTTCACTTTTGCAAATGGCGTTACTTGTTTCTATGTTGAATTAAATGTTCGTTCTTTTTATAGTTCGATTACAGGGCTGAGCCTTAGATGCTCAAAGGCCATAAATAAAATTCAAATTCCATCCCGTTCTTTGCTGTTTTCAGAATGTTGGCCTCTCGTCTTCAGGTGGTATAGTAAATTCTGCAGCTGTTTCCGGCATGATTTGAGCCTGGGACCTTCTGATTTATAGTCCGTCGCTCGATGGGGGCTATTTTACTATTCCTTTTATGCTACGAGAGGAGTTTTCCTGTGCATTAGGACCACGTACTTTCAAGTAGACGACAGCTTGTACCAGCAACAAAATAGGATGGCAACGAGATCACTCTCTCCTGTAGTTTTCAGCGTATACCTAGAGTACTTCAAGCAAATATCCAGAGCAAGAGCCAAATACAAACCTAAGACATGGTTACGATAAGTTTATTATACGTTCGTAAACTGATCTCATGGTATCCGTACTCTAGACGAAATTCTCCAGTACATCCTGTCATCAAATTGACTAGAAGTCAAAGAAACCTCAAGATCACCATTCTTAGAGGTACTGATAGACAGAACGGGAAACACTAGAACTACATCTGTGTATAGAAAACCAACATATACGGGCACATACAAGGTAACCAAAAAGTTTCTGCCGCTCTAGAGCAGTGATAAACAAAGAGCAATACAGTGGATGGTACGAACTTTTAAGTTTCGAAGTAAGCTCTATCAGTATCCAACATCTTTTGCCAACGTTCCTGCAGCTGTACAATACCTTGGTGATAAAAGTCGGCGGTCTTCGAGGCAAAGAAGTCCGTGAGTGCGTTCCGCAGGTCTCCCTCATCGGCGAAGGATCTCCCACGGAGGTGGTTGTCGAGGGAATGAAACAAGTGGTAATCTGTTGGCGCAAGGCCCGGTGAATATGGTGCATGACCCAGTGGCTATGGTCTGATCAGGTGGAAGGAGCTCGTAATGCACCACTTGGCGACAAGTCCACCATACAGAGAGCATAACTCTTTCGTGGGTGCAGAGGGGGTCTTGAGGTGTGAGGAACAGTGTCACGTGGCGACAACCAATATCTGGTACGCTTGAGAGTGTCATAGAGGACCCCTCTTTTCGTCACCAATGAACAAGCGATCAAATATAAGTGTTCTCAGGTGCCGAGTGAGCAAGGACAAACAGGCTGTTACTCGTTCCTTGTTTGCTGCCGACAATGTGTGGAGTACCCACTTACTTAACCTTCCCTATCCTATGCAGGTACTGTCTGACTATTTCAGTGGAAATATGGAACCTTTCTGCAAGTTCATCACACGTTAGACCACTGTCCTCCTGGATGGGTGCTTTCAGGGCCTCGTCATCCAACGCATGTGGTCTTCCACTGCGAGGTTTATCAGCAAGGCTCACATCTCCCGAACGGAAGTTCTGGAACCAATGCCTGGCGGTGCGTTCGTTCACGGCAGTCTCACCAAATGCCTGGCATATCCAGCGACTTGATGCGGCAACTCACAGGCCCACTTTAAAGTCATACAACAAACACACGCGAACAAGCTGCTTCGATACCTCCATTTCTCTTTTACACTGCCGAGCTATGACTGCTGTGAGCATTGTGCCTGTATTACTGAAGATCGATGGTCAGACTAACTCCCGATCGCTTGGTAGGAACGTGCGTCATTTTGTTTCCTCTCTGTGAGCGCATGATTAATGGGACGTCAGAAACAGGGAAAACTTTTTTGGTTACCTTGTACCTACAATACAACTCAAACCATTGTATGAATACAAAGAAAGTGTAGTACCGTGTCTTGTAAACGGAAGTAAGTCTTTCTGCTCAGATAGTTTCTCTTCAAAAACAAGCTGGTACAGGTCACAGAACGGATCCCACAACTTATCATAAAAACACCCATAAAACAAACAGAAACCAGATTTGAAACAAAGAGAGATAATGACAGAAGGCAAACCATGTGTAGCCGGGTTGCCAGAAAAGATAAGCAACATAGGTGTCAAGTTCCAAGTGCGGACCACATTCCGCAGCGGAAGAACACTCAGAAACATACCACAACAAGAGCAAAGAATGAATCGTACAACAGGAAATTCTCCATATACAATATACCATGTGAATGTGGGAGAACGTACATTAAAGAAAAAAATTGTAAACGTTATATTTTGGGTCCATTTTAGTAACTAATGACTTCGGCCTGTCTCGCGTCCGTTAGCTGTTAAGTTTCTAAAATCCACAAACATCCATGCCCAAGCCAGGATTCGAACCCGGGACCTTGGAGTGGCTGGCCTAACTCCTGTGACCGCACGGCTACCACGATCTGCGAGATCGTACATAGGAGAGAGCTATGTCAATAAGAATAAAGGAACCTAAGAGAAACGGTTGGAGGGAAGAACTCAATAGGTTCAACATTCGTGGAGTGAAGCTCTCAGGATACAGTGGAATAAATGGGACATACTGCACGAAGAACAACATCCAAAACAGAGGAAGATCAACATTCTTAGCACTAACACAAGATTCAGTCAGCCACTCCGTATTCAAGCCTATATGGAGATGTCTCTGCTTCAGAAATAGGAAAATGTGACCTTGAAACATAAAAAAAATAGTAAAATGGTAGTGTCTTGGAGGATATCCCCATAGCGTAGTGGTTAGAGTGATGGACTAAAAATCAGAAGGTTCTAAGTTCTAATCCCATAGTAACAAACTATACGTGAAGACGGGAGTAGATGAGCTTTCTCGAAGCGTAGAAGTATAGATATACAATCGTCGAGGTAGGAGAATAGATATGTCATGAAGACAATGGAAAAAGTCCAACGAAATATGTAAACCAATTATACACTATATTATTATGATAGCCATATATTAATTCTCTCCTTCGTTTTGTGCTTAATTTATAGAAAAGATTTTGTTTTCTTTTCCTTAATATCTTTTCTAGATATAATGTGATTGGTCACTTGAAGTTATGTATATTGCTAATTGGAGGATACGTTTTGTTCAGCGAAGCAATATACTTCTACCAGGGTATGGGAATATTACTGGTAGTTTTTGGAGTCATGTCCTACAGTTATGTCAAGGTATGTATGTTTTATCTGTGTAAGTATTATCATATCTGGTGTGGCATGTACAGGCGCGGACAAAAAAGAAATCCCTCTGAAACTTTAAGAAGAGGAATAGGAGTATTGTACGGTAAAATAATTTCTGCGTACAGAATTAAAGCTAAGGTCTTTTGAAACACGTTATGTTATTTTGTTCTTGCATGTAAGGTAAGGACAAGAAAAAATGAAGGTATGTATACTCAGATTTATAGAAAATAGCCAGTGTAAGTTCAAAAAGTAGTACAGTATGGTTATACCGAACCAGCATTCTTTGCAGGCTTCACATAAACCATTCACGTATTCTCATTGCCTCGTGTGTGTTGATTAGCTAGATTGATTACGATGTGAATAAATGTGTTGGCCGTATTGACATCTGGGAATGTTTTTGAAACTGGGCTGGCAACACTGTTCCAGTACCTAAATCCCAAATGTATGTGCAACGGTATGGTAACATTGACAACTATGGCGCACGGAGTATCACCGATCTCAGCATTTTAATGCCAAATTTGGTGCAAATACTTATAATGTTTTTTTGAGAAATTTAATTTTTTGAAATTAGTTGGCAACACGAACAACTGGGGGCGTCTGGAGAACCTCTGTGACCTGTCCCTGGTGAAATTAATTGAACTCAACGTAAAGCACGGATCCTTCTGATTCTTTCACGTTGATTTCTACAGCAATTATGTGCTTGTTTTATGTTTCTGAAGTTTACTTTCCCTGTCTTCATTAAAATGAATGTTTCTTTGTTGATGTGGCTTTTCTTGTTCTGTCTGTTTACACCAGACCTTGTGGTTGTTTAAATTGTTTTTTTAAAAAATGTGTTGAAACACTTTTTTTTTCCTGATGTAACAACTATGAATCTCATGAACTCCGAAGTGAAGAATTAATGTATACGATTTTCCTTGAAGGCTTATCTCAGTAGTGAAGGTTTACTGTATACGATTTTTATTAACGACTTTTCGTTCTCTCCGTGAAAATCTCGTTTTCTTTCTTTTCTTTTCTATATAATAAATCTCATTATTGTCAAAGTCTTTTCTTACTCCAAGGTGAGATTTCTTAGCTTGCATTGGTATAAAACAATGTCTGGTTTGCAACAATCGAAATTGAAGTTAGAAATGTAAATAATTTATTTGTTTCATTATTGTTGAGGAAAACCATGGAGTTTTTGATGGTAGATTATCGCGACTCCTGATAATTGGAACATCAAATTAATATTTTAAAAACCTTGGAAAGACCAAGGACTAACTTTATGCAAAATAAAATCATTAAAATCGGTTTAGTGGTGAGTTTTGTGGACACGAACATATTCAGTTACATTTAAAAGTAGCTAACCGTTGGTGCAGGGTGAATGAAATATGTTGGCAACACTAACAGTTTCACTACTACTTAATTTATTATGCCTGTAAATATTAATTAAATGTAAATAATTTTGGTTTGCAACAATCCAAATATACATGTAAAAAAAATCAAAACTATTTCTTTAATTCACATTGTTGTTTGAAATTTAAAATGGTAACAATTGAAGAGTTC
>JAGDQP010061538.1:0-12023 GCA_022664845.1 Lepisma saccharinum
GAAATATTTCTGGACACGGGTTGGCAACACTGACAACATGGTGCTTGGGGACGAGGACACCCACTGTATGTTTCTATTGTGTCAAAAAGTTTGGTGCTGCTACATCTAACGTAATCAAAATAATTCTAAAAAATGAATTTTATAGAAAAGAGATTGACAAAAATCACCTCAACCCGTCTGGACACGACTGAGCGGGATTATAAGGTCCCCTTAGCTGTAGCTTCGCTATCAAAGGACCTAACAGGAAGGAATTTATTTATAGCTTATTTGCTCCAGACGAAAATACAGAATCAGCATTTTAATATTTCGAACATCCTTCGTTGTCAAGAAGAGGAATAAACGACGAATACGTGAACCCTGAACAAAAGATTAATGCGATAGTAGCGCCACGCAACGGAAAACGCATCAAGTATGAAACAATTGACTACTGTATTTCATCGAAGTTTCAGGAGGGAAATCATGCTGTGCAAACGGAAGGTTTAGGCCAGGTTTTATTTTCGAACTCAAACCGTGAATATATGTTCCCTCCCACAGGAAGCGTGTTGAGGTGCTGGTCGTTGGGGGAAGAATATGTATTATGGCAACAAGGAAAGATAGATCAAAATTGGTGTTGTGTGACTGGGTGTGTAAGGAGACTGGGGCACCCAGTTTGTTGATGATGAAAAAGTGGCGACGTTTATTAATAAGAATGTTCTGGGCTCCAACTGTTTTCCCCCACATAAAAGGCATCACAGAATCTACAGGTTAGGATTTATATTACGTTACAGATGAGGATGTACCCTTGGGAATTAGGGTGTAGCGGCCACTAGCAGTACTGACAGTGACTGTGAAAGAAGCACTGAAGATCTATTGTTCTTAATTACCGTATGAAAAGTATCATCAAAAGCCAGCAAACAAAGTCACTGCTGGATAAATATACACGGTGCAACAAAAATATTTAATGTTTTTTAATTAATAACAACTTACTTATTACACAACATTTTTTACATGTTCGTGTATTCAACATATGGGGTACATGGGCCATTTAACAGTCATTAAAAACATCTTAAAAACTAAGTCTTAGGAATTGAAAATGACATCATCCAAGTGGTGTCCATTTTTTACATGCACTCTTTAAGTCTCTTGCCGAAGCTGTCAAAAACGCCCCACCACTGGTATGGCTGCGTTTTCCTGGCGTACGGCTCAATGTGCCTGGTTTGTTTATGTACACCCACAAGAAAAAATAACATGCTGAGATATGGGGAACTGGCGGGCCAAGCAATGTTACCATTACGAGAAATTGGTGACCACGGAACTTTACCCTTAAATAATTCATCACAATGTAAGCAGCTGCCCCATCTTGCTGGAACCACACTCGGTTACGATTTAGGAGTCGTCTTCTTAGTCCGAGTACCAGGAAATTTTCAAGCACTCATCGAGAGAACCATGCCTTTAGTCATCACATCAATAATTTGATCTTAAAAATGGTACGCGATTTGCGTAAATTTGAGACTTTACCTGCTCAAACACGGCCATTTTGTAAGAGTGAAAGTATAAATCATAATGAAGTATTCGCCTTACGCTGAGAGAGAGAGAGAGAGAGAGAGAGAGAGAGAGAGAGAGAGAAAAGCAAGCATAGCGGAAGCTATGTACGGTTTACGAGCTGGCCGGTTTGTACTAGTCTTCACAGATTGTCTTACTCGCTCAATGTTTTCTGATGTTCTCGCTGACCTTGGACGACCTGTTTACTTCCGTTTAAGAGGTATACCTATTTGTCTGAAGTTTCTCACCCATTATAAAATTGTGTTAGGAATGGAACACACGTCACTTTCGACCCACGTTGAACTGCTGGCGGAATTGACGCTGAGTTGCCACGCGAGAATCACCACTTTTAAAAAATGTTTTTACGACGAATGCTAGGTGCTCACACGACCACAGCTCTATTGTTACTGAAATGGATTCGCATATGCAGCTGATCAAGCCATGCCCCTTCCCCCATTACGCTTACTCCCACTGCTACTCAACAATGAAAACCGGTAGATCATTTTGTTGCATGGCGAAAAATAGACATCACTTGAATGACGTCATCTTCAAATCCTTAGTTTCAAGATTTTTTTATGGCTGTTAAATGGTACATGTACACTAATATGCTGAATAAACAAACATGTAAAAATGTTGTGTAATAAGTGAGTAATTAATTAAAAAACATCAGATCTCTTTGCCGCACCCTGTTCTTTTATAGAAAATCAAAATGGTGGAGCTGCAGAAAATCCTTCGTCATAGTGCATCACATAAAATCCTCCATAAGATCTGGATTGTGCGGGGCCGCGTCGTTTCCGTCCATCTATTTATTAAAACGAATCCGTTATACAAATTACTATAACACTTACTTTAATATGGTGTGGTTGCTGTGTGTAATTTGAAAGGTATGTCACTTCAAGGAGATTTGGCTATCCCATTCATCTGACCTTTGATCTACAACGCAAGGAATTGGAAAAATTCCACGGGAAATGTTGCAGCCGGCACGTTTTTCAGCTTTCGGAAACGACTAGTAATGTGTGCATTCTAATCATATCGCTTAGAAAGACAATTAAAATAGAAAACAAACGAGCCCATATCTTCTATTCAAGAGAAATCTCTTATTTGCAGATCACTAGAACAACAGTCAACGTTAATTCATACCAAAGTGGTACCTATTTCACCCAGCTCCCATCGTGGTTACGATTGCGGACTTCGGATCAGTACTGCTGCTTCAAGCAAACTGACAGGAAGGAGATATAACTAAGAAAAAGTTTGAAATTGGTTCAGATTTCAAACCAGTGCGTGCATGTGTGTTATTGCCATTTCTCTGCATATTGATAATGAATAACGTGTTGACAAAGGGTGAGTGCAAGACAAAGATGAAAATCAACATGTTTACAGAAGTTCTGCAGACGATCTTTATCCGAAATTAAAAAGCTTTCACTTGGGCTAGTATGAATACAGAATTTAATTTGAATTAAAATTTATTTATGGCCTTTAGGCATCTCAGGTCGGGATAGGATGGGGAAGAGTATGTTGGAAGATAGTCTGCCAAGGCCTAGTGTATAGGTATCATCCCGGCATTTCTCAGTGTGACCGAAGAAAAACCTAATTCAGGATGGGCGGCCGCTGGGATTGTTCGCAGAACCTTCCGAATGCTAAGCCAACATTCTAACCCTGGGCTACGGACGCTAGGTAGTAGGATATTTAAAAAAAACAATACTAGCTAGAGCTGTGATAGTCATGACCACCAGATGCTGTTTGAATAACGCAAATATAAAGTTGACGGCTCGAAACAAGATGGAGTTTTCTTCAAGGTTATGGCAAATAAGCTTACAAGGAAACAGTTAAGTAATCATGATAATCACTTCAAGGACAGGCACGGAAACGTTTTAGCCAAAATACCTTCTTAAGATTTACTGAATATGGCCAGAATACAGAAATAACATGCACAAACCTCCTAAATTTCAATTCTCAAATATATGATCATGTAAAGAAAGAAGAATCCAATCATTAGAATGCTTGAAACTCATGATTACATAAAAGAGAAGTAAAAACAAGAAGAGGGGGAAGATTTTATACCCTCGGGGAATGTAAATCATTGGGTAGAATAACAGTATTATATTAAGAAAAAAACTTAGGTAATTTAAACGGAGGAAGACAGAGATACGAATGATCGAAACCATATCATCAAAACATGTGTTTAGATGTCTCATCGAAAAAAACAAGCGCATTAGTTTACAGGTTTTATTCTGAATTTCGGGTTATTTGGCATCTACGTCTAAGCCCGTTGTTAAGTCGGAATAGTATAATTGTGCAAGTACTATTTCCTTGGGGAAGGTAATGGCATCAGTGTTCCTTTAATGTGGATCCGAATATATATTATGGAAAATTACGTCCAGATCGCTAGTGCTAACACGGTTGAACGTGTGTCGCCTTCTCAACATGGTTGAAAAAAAAAAGTTATTTAAAAAAAAAAACAGTTATTTTAAAAAAAGTTTTTTTTTGTTTAAACCAGGCTTTTTTTTTTTTGTTTGTTTAAACTAGGTGCTTAGCAGGGAGACTAAATGTATACTCTGATAATTGCCATTAATTGTTGTATGCCTCTCCTCTCTTCATATATATATATATATATATACCATTGTCTTTGCTTGTGGCACGTTTCAGCGTTATCACTTCAGTTCGCTTTGCGCTGTCGCAAAGTAAACATGGCTGTGCATCTGTCCGTTTGCACCACAGAAGAACAGCGTTACGTAATCCGTTTTTTGTAGTCTGAAGGCGTAACAGGATCTGAAATCTTTAGGAGAATGTCTGCATAATGGAGGACTAAAGTCTTACGTCAGATCCGGTAGGTCGCCATGGCAACCCGCCATGTTACAGTCTAAATAAACGGGTGTTTAGCAGTAGGTTTGTAGTGTTCGATATTCGACAACTCGTTATGATTTTGTGCCAGATTGTCTTCATTACAATGAAAGAGACACGTGCTGCATTTTTTCACGTGTTTCCAAAGGACTAGAAGTAGAAAAGGAAGTGGAAGGAGCCAATTATGTAAGTAAACAAATTTCTCGCAATTCTGAATACGTTGGTATGATTATGAGAATTTATCGTTGAGTGCTGAGCTCTCGATTGAAAAAAAAAGTGATAATTATATCTAAGATTAAACTGAAGTTGCGTATTCGGTTATAGTTAAGAACACACACTCAAGAAGATAAATACGAGCGCTAAAACGAAAACCTTGTAAGCTATTTACAGCTGCGCAAATTGATACTGTAGGTGAAGTATAAAAGGTATAGCATAAATCAAGATTTCGAAAGGTAATAATAGTATCTTTGTATGGGTTTCATAAGAATATAAATTACCGGAATAAAAGTTAGCTACTCTCCTCAACTTATTATATTTACTGCTCACATGGCCTTTCTTGCACTTTCCCTCGTATGTGCATCACATCTCGGTCATATGTAAGCAAAGATACAAGTATGGACTCCACAGCATTTTCTACTCTTTCAATCAGTTTCCGCTCGTTGCCGAAATAATCAACAGTTCGAAAAATATTAACAGCCATTACTTCCACAAATGATTTTCTACTTTTCTGCTATCAAACTTACTGTTTGTTTAGACTTGGCCTCCGTCGTTGCTATGGTAACCAAACGGACGTGGCGTCAAGAATTAAGTTCTCCGTACGGGGGCAATATTTTACCACGGCGAAGTAATCAGTGGACTAAAAAGTTCGAACGCGGTCGAACACACCGAACCCCCAGTAAAAAATAAATTCAAGAGTGAACCTTCTGCAGGAAAAGTGATGCTCACACTTTTTTGAGATTCACAAGGGCTAATTCTGGAAGTTATCTGGAAAAGGGATCAACAGTGAACGTTACAGTGATATGCTTTCCAACAAGTTGAAGCCCATTATTCGCAAAAAACGCCGAGGTCGATTGTCAGAAGGCGTCCCTTGGCTGCATAACAACGCGCGTCCACATACCGCCGCCCACACCGTTCAAACTCTTCAGAATTTAGGCTTCGAGGTGTTGGAGCATCCTGTTGGATCCACTTAAAGATGCTTTAAGAGGTCGTCGATTCTCCACTTATGAACAGGTGAAGCATACGCTGCATACATGGCTTGCTGCTCAACCGAAAACCTTTTTTAGTTCAGGGTATCGGAAAGCTTGTGGAACGATGGACCAAGTGTATTAAAAGCACGATGACTATGTTGAAAATTGATGTCATTGTAAGTTTTCTACTGTTGTTGTAATAAATGATAAACATTGAATGCATTTACTTATTGACTTACCGTCGTGTAGAAAAAAAGGCACTTACATTATAGAATACCAAGACAGGCGTACAGGAACATCACAAACACAAATACAACTTCACAACTTTTCGCAAAAGCGTTTTCACATGGTAGGAGAGAAAATGGACAGAGTGGACTGGTACGGTACTAATGCTAAGGAGACGCCATGTTGCGAATTGATCTATATAGAAGGTAAATTTACGATAAAAAGGAAGGAATTTACTTGCAGCTTAAATGTTCCATATGAGTACACACAGTAATATACACAGACTTCTTCTATATTTCGAGCCCAATGTTGGCTCTTAGCCATTAACAGAGGAATAGAGGAGAAAACAATGTTCACGTGCAGAATAAACAAAAGGCTGAAGAGACGGTATGTGTGTGTTCTCACATGGAACAAATAAATTGCCCTTCTGGCTTTCCTTGTGTTAATTATATATATAGTTACAAAATTTGAATAAGTATTCGATTCACTAAAGAATTCGATTCTGCCCATCACTAGTAACTACTATAAGCTGAAACCACACGTCGGTTATCATTTTCATCCAATCATCCACTTATATTTATACACACACCTCATAAATCTGCCATGGTCCAATTCTTTATTGCTTGGCAGTTTGCATGCTGAAACTACGATAACTTTTCTTCCATATGTGTCATCACCAACCACTTCCACTATTTCGTGTCTTGCTATATCACTAAAATCTTCCTCGCCCTCTTGGAATGGATATGTTAAACTGTCGTAGCCTGGAACTATTGCAGTATTAGCTAATTCTTCCTCGAAATTCTCTTCTATTGTTCCATCGGAAACCGGAGATTCAAGGTACTCTGCAGCTTCCGTTGTATCAATTTCGAGATCTGGAATATTACACAATTTTATCATTAAAAAATCATCCAAGACTAACAAGGAAATTATTGACCCCCTAGGATCGACAATGTTGCAAATATATCCAGAATAACTTTAAAATAAAGAAAGAAAGAACTTTAATTACGTAACACAGTTTTTACTTTCTATTCCGAATTTCTGTTATATCTAAAAACAGACATGTTTGCTCACTGAGGACAATTAATTATCAAATATGGAAGTACATATCTTTGAAATATTTATTTTGATCCTTTTCAATAACTGCAACGATTCCTTTGCGTACGACTGATTATACTTAAACGCACTTCACCATGTTTGGAACTATAACATCAAAATTTTTACAACTGTTGCCAAATCGTAAGATGTTGAATCTAACGCATGTGAAATAATACTAAAAACTGTAATCATGTTGACCAACACGTGCGTGAACATTAATAGGTTTATTTTATGTAAATGTTCTGAGAAATTAACTAGGAATAATGTGCTCAAAATATGTTGATCAACACGTGCGTGCATATAACTAAAATTCTTTTATGTACATGTTGAAACTAGCTAACATCGACTGTAGAATAACGTGATGAATAAAGATAACAAGATTTTACAGTAGTTTTAATAATTTATTTTCGTAACTAGAAATAGGTATTGTGACAAAGGTAACAGTCTAAAAAGTGGAAAATGTCGAGGTTTTAGTTTCCTCAGTTATTTCCTCTACGAAGAGAGCTCAAGCTTTATGCAAATTTCCCCTAATTCTGGCTTGTGTAAAATGGTGGAACACGCTGTTTGTTTGTTGAATTTTGAATTACCAGGACACAGGCTATCTGAGGATTTTCACATCGCTGATTCTTTTAAGGGGGAGTGAATTGTCAGATTGGTGAAATTCAAAAGTATCGACTATAGTGGAACATCTATATATAATATCCGTGATTGTTATCGCCGTGTGTTTCCATTATAATGAAATTTACAAAATTTAACTGAGAGTTGTTCTACTTTCGTTTTACGTAGATATTTTCAGCGTAAGATACATCTAATATTTTTTTAAATGAACAGAGAATTTAACGTGTGAGAATAGTAACACAATATTTCATCAAGGAAATAAGGTAATATGTTTTCATTACGATCTCAATTATGAATGTTTATGCATGGAATTGGTTGGTTAACATAGTCAACACTGCTGGTTTTGTAACATTCAAGACTATCTATTTCTTTGAGTGCAAAGGAAATACTGGAAATATAAATGCTGTTTATGGATTTCACTGCTAGTGCATGAACTATTGTGTAGATTACTTATTTGCATGTTTACTGAAGTAACAGCTGGTTTCTTAAGCATTTTGAATATGAACAGTTTGATGTGTAATACATGTTGCATGACATAATAGCATTTCCAGAATCTAACGATATCTAATCTAACCCAAAGTTCATATGGTGATGATGTATTATCTATGTCCAAGTAAGCTAATTAAACCTGAGCTAATCCAGTCGAAGCACTTTGTGTTAAAGTATGTTGCGTTACGTGTATAAGTTAAAGATACTTTGGTTACTTCGTAGCTTAGTCCAGCGTTACATTTGGTAAATTTACCCTAACGTAAAAAATACTAATAAAACGTAACTTATCACTCTCTTGACTTTTTTTAAGGAGGTTTGCTACACACTGTTTTTGGACGTATTACAATCATCAAACTGCTTATGAATGAAAACTGTGGAGGCATAAGGTGGTTTGAAACCTGTTTTTCCTGGAAATAAGGAGGTCTAAATACTCAATTTCCCAGAGCTTTTTCTAATTTAAAAGAGAACTTCTTTAATTTAGGATGAAAAAATTAAGGCCTTGGAGAAGATAGTGTAATTCAGAATCCGAATTGCATCTGAGAAGCCAGTCATCTACATAATGACTATGCCTAATAAATTTCTTTGAACCTGCAAACACAGAACTTCTTTGAACGACCCAACGTGAAGTTTTGCGTTAAGCTGGGCAAATCGGACACATGCTGAACATGTTTCGCACAGCTTACGGCGGTGAGACTATTAGTTGAACGCAATGTTACGAGCGACAGAGGCGCTTCAAAAGCGGAAGAAAGTCACTTGAAGACGATCAGTGGCACGAGCATCAGCCTCGAAAATGCGCAACGAATTCGGGAACTTGTGCATGCAGATCGTAGGAGGACAACGCCATTGCTGACATTGTTGGTGTGTCTAAAATGTCTTTGTAGACTATCCTAACGTCGAAACTGAACATGCGGCGTATTATTGCCAAGTTGGTCCCCCGATTGCTGAACCGTGTGTAGAAGGAACATCGCGTCACAGTGTGCCAATGTGTCTGTGGTCGATTTGCCCAGTTTAAAGCAAAATTTCACGTTGCCTCGTTGTTCCACTTTTCCGTCCATGATGTAATCGCAGACTACACACGTGATCACAAAAACACCACTACTGTACAAGAACTCTCGATGTTAACACAGCCATGTCACTTGGCTCACTGCCATATCAAGATTGCAGGTCTCTCTGTGCGATCGCAACCCTGTGATGTTGTGTGTTGGTGCGCTCCAGAGCTAATCCAGCAATTTTTTGATACAGCCTTGTATGTATATATTAATTTGGTTCTTTAGCATCTTTAGCCAAAAGTACTGAAAAAATATCAAGATTCTTTATCAATCTGAAAAGTGAATTCACTCATCACACAATATGACAAATTTAAAAGTACTTGCACAAACGATAAGCTCATCCTATTGCATTCATTGCACACACAATTAAACATACACAAAAAGTAATATAGATAAACTGCACATAAAAAAACAGGGTTACAGCGGAACTTCGTAAGCACCAATAACTACTATAATCAATAGAATAGGTTCTACATAACTGCCCACCAACCGACGGAATTCAGGAAAAACTCAATCAAGATGGGCGGTCGCTGGCATTCGAGTGGGGTTTCGAATGCGAAGCTAATGAATACTCTACCAACCGAACAACGTACCCATAACAAATTTTATGTTTTGCTTTATAAATTGCTCTAACCAAGGCTCAGAAAACTTAAGGCGATATCGCATTAAAGAAATCGCCATATTTATGAACTGTAGAAACGTCTACGTAAAGATACTGTTTACGCTCAAGATCCATGCAGCAATCGCGTCTATATCATCAAACTATGAAAACGATTATTGATTTCGGAATGTTGTAGAAGGTGACACGTGTAAAACTGTTCAGTTAGCGCCAGAAGCTAGTTTTTTTTTTTTCAGTATCATTCAAAATAACCTGCATGTAATTATGTTCGCCAACAAATTGTTCCAAGAATACTGTTTGAAAAAAGGAAACGATATGAATCACAATGGCAGGAGATCCATCACTACGGGTTTTCAATCATTATTCCTCTGACCTGGTTCCAGCCGATATGTGCTTTTCTATCTTGAAATCGACCATGAAAGGGGAGGTTTCCAAGAATGATTCCGAACACATGTACCGATGTTGCCAAACGTGTGAAGCTGCCGAAGATAAAAAGAGGTATAGTAAAACGTGCTTTTGAAATTGAATTCACCGATTTTCAGAAGCTAGTAACACACCAAATTTTCACTAACACGGCTCCCATAGCCCTTCGATATACTGAAGTTCGACTGCAACAGTTTACGTATAATATTAATGCTTATTATATAAATTAGATGGAAGGAAGGGACGTTACGCTAGAAGTCACCTAGCATATTTCACCAGACATCAATATAGAAACTTCAGTTTGTTAGCTGGTAAAGGAGAGCTGTCATCTCGACCATGAAGTAAAGTACAATACTACAGAGGCCATACAATATACAATTAATAGCTACATACAATTGAACATCTCTTTTGTTAGTATATAATTTTCTACTTGAAACATTTATCTACTGTTACAAGTACTGAAAGCTACAACATTATGTATTAATTTCTACTTGTATTCTGTTGGGTTAGAACTGTACACTAAGTTCATGCACTGGCTTCAGTTCATGCTTATACTGGTTTAACTGCATGAAGATCTGTCTTACCACTAGTCACTGTGGCTGCCTGAAGTTCCGTATCATCGAATTCCAAATTAGGCTCATAATCGTGGTAATCAGACAAACTTGGGTATGGATCTTCATGATCATTGAGGGCAGCTGCAGAAATTTAAAAAAGAAAGGAAATAACAATTACAGGAAACAAAACATACACAAAAGCGCTCTCTCTACAACACACACCCTTGCACGCACCCATATTAAGGCTCATCTCTATATGCTCACCTCTACATTTGTGGATTCTCGGCAGTTGTGGAAAGAACAAAAGACAATATAAAAATTTTGGGAAGTGTTCACAATAGAAGTTATGAAACTATATGTTATGAACTAATAAATGAATCGGTCAGTATTACACGAAATGTGCCATAATGGCATATGCGATACCTTCCATTTTAACACTAACTTGCTCCAAAGTTTTTAAGAATTTACTTCCACTGTGATTATTTGACTGTCTGCCTTATGACATTATACACTGAATAATCAAATTTATCAGCTAAAGTAAGTTATTTACATATACCACAGCTCCATAACTATCTTGTACACTTTCCATTCCAAAATTGCAATTTCTCCTCAGTCTTTCTACAATTTTTAAAAATCGAAAAACGTGGAAGTGAGCGTGAAGAACCTTAACTTACATAAAATATACCAGTAGGAAAGGCATAGGTCACCATATAAAAGCAATACATGTTTGGACAGACTGTTTCCATTATTAAAGCAAAAGAATGGTGTCTAAATCTACCAGTCATTACTTCATCTGACTTCACAGGACAAAAACACAAACACAAACATTAGGAAGTAGTACGTACACTCAGATCCATAGAAATGACCATTCGATTTTTTTCAAAGTCAAAACGTTTTACAAGTTTGCAACACTGAGTTAATACATGCTCTAATCACATGTGAGACGTTTATTTTAGATCCATATCGAATATAGGCTCAGGATTTCCATATTGTGCATTTTATCAGAGTTAGAAACTGTACCAATCGCCCATTCTCTATGAACCTGAGTGTACGTTATTTGAAAAGTTAAATAAATCGAAAGTTGTCTAACAAGGAGAGTCGGTCAATTGTAAAATTTATTTTAGATTCATAACTTTTGTACTAAAAGCTCATGTGTTAATTTGGCAAAGCACTAAGATAAACGCTTCTTTGTCGTTAACGAGAAAATAGACCGCTTCTTTGCCATTAACGAGGCGGTGGTGGTGGTGTTGTTGTAGGAGGGAAAAAGTAGAGGAGTTTTAGAACACATAATTTACTTACAAATTAAAAAGCAGATAATTTGTTAACGTGGGGAAGTCCTAGTGCTGTTTAATGTTTTTAACAACATTGGTTACTAATTCCCGAGGAACAAATTCAGCACATA
>JAGDQP010061539.1:0-12023 GCA_022664845.1 Lepisma saccharinum
CCTAAGAGTAGAACTGACGTAGTGAAACTTGCATTGTATGTTGTCCTATGTCTTGTTAACTCTCGTTCCAATTTTGTGTTTTCAGATATAGACCTACAGTTTACACACTCGATTAAAACTTGAACCAAATTTAGTTTATTTTCTAACAAACAGGAAAGCATTAGTGACGCAAGTCGTAAGTGCCTCCAACAAGGAAGAAGTCTACTACATAGGCCTACGTAAGTACAAGGGAAATACAGTGTATTTTAACTGCTATGAGCTAAGCGAACAGGCAACTCACAAGAGTCCCACAGTTAACATCAAGTTAGATGAGCGCCTTTGCTATGGCTTATCGACATCGAAATTGGACCTTAGAGAACTGACGAATTCAAGCGTGGTCGACGATTCCCACAACTAGTTTTTTTTGGAGGGAGGGGCTGATGGGAAAACCTCATTCTTCTACGGATTCAGCATGTTAAGAGGGCACAGTTCAGGTTCTACATAACTAGTGTAAGGTTTGTGCAGCTGTTATGGATTGGTACAATTGATTATTTTATTTTACAAGTGTATTTTGCGCGTACAAGTATACTAAGAACGTATTTTACAAGTGTATCTCTTTGAATACCACTTATCATACATCCATTCATTGGCTTCCACTTCGACTAACAACGACTCAATCAGATGATTCAGAATTCCAACAAAACAACGCGCCTCATCTTCGGACCAGAGTTCTCCGGACAGTTGGAGACTTCACCATTTTTGGACAACCCCCTTGCTCTTCGGGTATAGATTCCGTGGCGAATTTGAGGGACACTGGGGAGAGATCCATTCAAACTTTGGATCAATCATCAACGAATGCGGTGACAGAATTACAAGATACTGAGGCGAATACGTGGCACGATATACAGATAAATTTCATTCGCTTCTGAACGATGTGCGGCGACTCAGGTCGACTAGTTAGGTAGCAACTTGGGTTTCTGTGTCCGTGTCACGGCTTGACGTCACTTGAGGTTCATGGAACGGAGTAGTTCGGAGCCCAATTTACCGAAAGTAATAGGTCCCGTCCTTACAAGCTGGCAAGTTCGTTTAGGACGTAACGCTCTCAACGATAAGCGTTGTCAAGTGAGTCTTTTCCAGATTTAAAGAGACTCAAGCCAAGCGAATCCCATGAATTATGGTACGCCTGTACGTAGCCTACACACGAAGAACACAAATGATTCGGTCGGAATCCACTGAAAACTGTACATACCTTCTTTGACATGATTTTCAACCATGGAAGGCAATATCGAAACACAATCGGTTCACTTTGCCGACGGTTCTTCGGAGCATGAATCTATCTCCAGGCAGAAAATTCATTATCAGCACTGGGAAACAAGTGAAACTGTGAAAGAAAGAAATAAGCTTTATCGTTGTCTGAACGATACTCGTGCTATATGACATGCAAGGTTTATAAAGTGCAGTATGCGTTTCAATTTCATTGTCTACTTTAACTTGTTACTATCTAATATCCTGGATCGCACGCCAAAAACTGTAGAGCTACACGTGCCTATTACATTGGATGTGAAACTTGTAGAATGTCATTTGAAGAAGAAAGAAGAAACCTTCTTCGAAATCACCCATCAAATATTTCGTTTACATTTGTTCGTGTCAAGGACAATTAACAAAATAGTTGGTTGTATGACGCCAATAGCATAAAAAGTGAAAAGGGAAAGAAGAAATAAAAAAAACAGAGAAAGTTATGTCATATTTTTTTGCAAAGAAAAAGATGAGAGACAGAAGGTCAACAAGTGGACAAAAACTTGTAAACCGCTCGATTCAATGAATGCCAAATTTCATTCTCAATGCAATCCTTTTAGGCATTCTTCTCGTGTCGAACGACATGACTCGAATCCATATGACCTCCAGCATCAATTTATCTATTCGTGGAGGCGCGCCAATACAAAACGTCTGTCAAGAAGGTAAAAAAAAAAGTAGGTTATACACATAGGTTTACGGATGTGACGTATATTCTCAGCTGATTTCGTAAAGAAAAAATATATATACATATTTTAAAACAAGAAATATAAATTATATTTGATACAATATTTCAGAATATGAAAAATGTGCTTAGTATTAACTAGAGTATCGTTGTAATATATTCAGAGATACTTGTTGAGTAAGAGATGCACCGCAATAAGGCATCTCCCAGAATGGTAAACAACAGTTTAAAATTCTAAAAGTGTTGTGTAACATCTACATCTCAGGAGGGGCCTGCTACGTGATGCGCATTGCATCGTGAAGGCTATTTTGAATGAAGAAGAGTGAGAATTAAGCATTCATTTTCCAGAAACGCCTTATCCAAACACAACTGTACTTTCCGGAGGTCTTTAACTGAACCATACGGAATGCATTACTGTTCTTTTATGGCCGTAATGAAGTTAGAATTTTTAAAGAATGGATCGAGATTCACTCCATGCTAGAGTAGAAAAGGTATTTGAATTGTGTAATTTTCAATGTCAAATACTTGCTTATATTGAACCACAAAGAAGTCATATGTGTGCGTGTGGGTGGGGTGGTGGTGCAGGTCTTACCCCGAAGGCTGGGGGGTATATGTCCGCTACCTAATGCATTTCACGACAGTAAGAATTTTCTGGTTAGACAATCATTTCTTTGAACTAATCATTTTGAATAGAATGAAGTCGTAATTGGCAGCCTACGTACATTTTCAGGTAAAATTAAATTTCATTTATGGCCTTTAGGCAACTATGCCCCTGGGGTAGGGTGAGGACGCGGGGAAAGAAGTCGGCCAGGGTCTAGTTTCAAAGGTGCCATCCCAGCATTAGGATGATGTGACTGAGGAAACCGCTGGCAAAACCTGTCAAGATGGCGGTCGGTGGAATCGATCCAATGACCTTCCGAATGCAAATCCAACACTCTACCATCTTAGCTACTATTGCTCGGTACATGTTCAATAGATTCCATATGATAAAGAATAATCTTCATATTTCACACAAAATGTAAAGACACTTCTGCATTAAATTGGTGTATGTTTCATTATCATAAGGCTGAGAAAGTTGCACCTTCAAGCGGTTGTCGTGAAACTGATGACATTGTAACCAATATTTTCTCAGGTGGTCAAAATCCTTTCCTAATTTCGCATGTGTTTTAATCATGTTATAGACATATAAGAATGCAGTTATTTCTTTTTTTTTATTATTAGGATCATATTTCTGAATTATAATGTAAAACTATAAATTAGGCATCTTCCCCCAAAAGAGTTGGACATCTTACGCTGATGTGTGGGGTAAGATGTGCATTTTTAAATGTCAGATTAAAGGTTCATTTATCCTGTTTAAAGGTTCTTGTAAAAAAATGTAGCTTCAAGTACTTCCGTCAATACTTATATATATATATATATATATATATATATATATATATATATATATATAATAATTCACAGCCATATTCAATCACTACTACATGAGACCTCTCCCGGAGGGAGGAGGTGGTATACTGCTCCCACGCTGACCAGACGGGTTGGGAGAGGAGAGCCGAAACTCTCAACTGTGACCGCCACTGTCTTTTATTCACAGCAGCTTCCCTATTGTCCTCACGATGCTGGGTCAACATCGAAATTTTGAGCCTCCACCGGAAATCGAACCCGGGACCGGTCGCACTGAAGTCGAGCGCGCTACAGACTAGGCTACGCAGGTTACTCTCATATATACGTATATGTGGGGTGTACAATCTTGCTATACAGTTTGTTTTAATTACTCCGCAATGGCTCCTAGATCAAAATCTATGGCATCCTCCCTCAATCACTATAATCAAAAACTGAATTCCATTTATGGTCTTTAGGCAACTATAGCACAGTCCGGATGAGGGTGGGGAGAGGAAGTGGGGGAAAAGTCGGCCAGGGCCTACTTTCGAAGCTACCATTCCGACATTAGTTTATGTAACGGGAAAATCTTTGAAAAAGCTCAAACAGGATGGCTAGCTGCTGGGATCGAAACTAGGATCTCCGAAGTACGAAGCCAAAGCTCTATCAAGATTTAACACAATAGAGGTGCGTAAAAATTGCTTTTTAAAATAGTAATTAATTATTTTTTACAGTGTATAAGGAAGAGAGTGAGATTAGGACAACAGAAGGAGAAATAGATCTTTAGGCATTAAGAAACTGAAGCAAGAAGTAACAACAACGCAGCCCTATAGCCGGCAGAAAAAGTAATTTAACAAAATATTTTCCTTTTTCTTTCTTTCGAACAAGTCTCTCTCTCCACTTGCATCCGCATCTTAGTAAGCGTTATTATTGCTAGCGGCTTCACCATAAAACAGGAACAAGAAATGAAATATTCCAAAAATGCTTCCAGCAAAATCGTGCTCCGCTCTCCTTTCCTTTTTGGTTTCTTTATTTTTATTTTGCATCTCCCTTTTCTCTCGCATTATTATTATTATTCTCTTTTCACTTTAGCTCTTGTATTTCTTCCAAAGGCGTTCTATCCAGATCTTCCACGTGAGACAACAGTTATTCCTTCATAAAAAAAAAAGTAGCCAAAAGAAAACACGGTGAGACTTCAAGTTCCACGAACTTGGTTGAAACAACATATCTTCATGATGAATATTTCTGTATATTTTCATCCACACTTTAACAATTCTAGTTCAAAACATCTAAAGATATTCGTTCTATTTGCTTCTAAAATACGGTCAGCAGTGCATACCAAACAGAGAGTTATGTATTTAATTGTGTTCGCATTTTCCTCAAGTCTAAAAGCACGATCTCTTTCCTCTTTTTCGTTTGCTTACTATTAAATGCAATCTTTCATACTGCATGTGTTATGCAAGGAAAGTTGTATCACGATGCAGCTTGCTGGTTAATTAGATCTTCACATAATAAAGAAAAATAATACTATAGCTATTCATGTCTATATACAATTGTTAAAAGAATTTGGAAAAGGTTTTTTTTTCTATTTTAGAAAGGAAAAATAAACATAAGATTATGTAAATAATGTAGTCAATGTCTTGATGAAACAATAACTAAGTACATATCACCTATTTGTCAAAACGAGTATATAATTTTTTCTGGTTTCTGTTGAGATTTTCACACATCCTTTTTTTTTAAAAAAAAAAATGCCAAATGAGTAATCTTCAGAAATGACACAATTCATATGCTTTCTCATGAGAACGCAATTCTTATGTCTTTTATAGACACATGGGTAGGAACGCAAGAGGAAAGGACAAAATCTCCCTTTCATACGTCAATGCCACCGTAGACTGACGCTGTGATAAAGATATGCAGCTTCCAGAAATGGAGTGCTCAATTGCTCATATATACAAAGTATATAACAGGTCTGTCAAAATTAATTTCATAAATATTCATCCGGATATTATTAAAAAAAATATATATACAGATTATTTAATTATTCCCATCCGATTAATCGGATATTCGAGTATCTATCAAATGGACAATAGAATAATCGAATAAACGGTCATCTGAAGAATGTCTACTTTGCCGCTGCGCCTGGAAGAACAACTACCGAGCGGCTGCAGCTAAGCTGTTACAAAGTTGGATCCACTCTTCGAGAAGTCCTGGATTCGATATCAGCGGCCGACCATTCCGACGTTTTTCTTCAGTCACGCAATGTAAATGTCGGGATGCTAACTTCAACTTAGGCCCTGACCCAGTCCTTCTCTATTAGTGTTGCTCACGAGACGAGATTTAGGCTGTCTCTTTTCGAAAATGTATTATCCAGAAGGTGTCTCGTCTCAAAAAGATGAATATTGTATATTACGAGAGTTCTGTCTCGTCTCGATTTCAATTATCAATTCTCTGTCTCGTCTCGTGGGCAACACTATTCTCTATTTTTTCCCCACCTTGGGTCTTTGATGCCTAAAGGTCATAAATAGGTTCAATACGAATAAACTGTTGCTATGTGACATTTAAGTCATAAATTCGTTATATCTACAGGGTGTAAGAGAATTCCACTGACAAATTTTGCAGGTAAATTCCCGATACCAAAACAAGAAAAAAATTATCGATTTCAAGAGACAGGGGTTCCAAACTGGAGTTGAAAATCGACTTTTCACAATAATATTAATATACGACAAATCATAAACGGCGCATTAAATTATAATTTAGTTTTTGGGAGTTGATTTATATTAATATGATAGATATTAGTAGTGAATATGGGATGCCATTCAGCTGTCAGTGTTGCCAACTTGGTATAAAACGTTATTATTTTTTCAAATGACACTACGTCATTTTATTGGACATTTGATATTTCCTAGTGGTGATAAACTTTAAAACGCGAAGCACAGAATTCAGAGTCACAAACTGTGAATATTATACCAGGTTAAATATTGAAAACCAGTACTAATGAAGGCCATGGCCGCTATTTGCAGCTTCCTTCTTCATGGACAACGTACACAAATTACCAACGAAGATATAGGTAAAGTATAGGATGCTATACCAGTTCCCGAAATAGAAAAGCTCCGATTTTCGAATTCTTATGACAATATAACGAATGTGACATAATTTCATCCGCTACCTTGTCACTAGGAAATCACTACATGGGATAGTTACAGGGATTCCGCCAGGATTTTCAGTTTGGGACGGTGTAAAGTCAAAATTGGGAGGGTCTATCGATTTTTATCGAAAAATATTTAAGTTGGGGCTGTTCTCTAGGATTTGAATGAGTGACACCCGTACAGGGGATGGGAAGTTCTGGCAGAATCACTGAAAATTTAAATGGAGTATACTCTTCCACTTTCACAGAAAAAAATCGAATTTCGGTGCATTACAATTCACTCCGCCGTTCGTTCTGTTTCAAATTAGCTTTCTTGTGTGTCTTTCAACTAAAGTAAAAAAAAATAAAGTGCTAAATCAAAATTTACAAAAACTGATCAAGTACCGTTTGTAAAATATTTTCCATTTTAACACAAATAGTTGAAACGATGCTTTCAGCGGGAATTTAATTTGATTTTGCGCAATACCTTAACCTTTTCTGATAAACACACAAGTTACTTTCTTTCAGCAGAAGAGTCGTAAACGAGAGGAAAGATTCCGTGACTAAATTTGTCCCTGACATTTCTCTGATCAAGAAGCTGAAATCCTGGACTTGTCTCTCTTCTTTCTTAAAAAGAAAAAAAAAAGTATAGGTCTACCGTAAGATGAACATTCTCTTTGAACGTTTAAAAACTTTTCTTGGAAGTGAATAAAATACGAAGGACAAAACACGGACAAAGAGCGAGCGAGCACACATCTTCCAGAGCTGTTTCTACTAATGTCCAGAGCAGCCCCTAACGACAAGAATGTTTGGCAGTTTGTGATCAGGAAATGCCAACATTAATTGTAATTATCTAACTTAGAATTATGGATCTACTGAATATTACTAAAGAAATAGAGTAAATAGACCTTATGTAACCTTTCTTCACCTCTGGTTCCCATACCTTCCGAAATGATCCTCCAGAAGTGGCTAGAGAAAAAGCAATGAATTAGCATAACCAAAATACACCTCCTCATTTTGCAATAATTGACCAGCCATATGCTTTTGTCGCTCCCAAACCACAAATGTTTCATTTCTCAATATTGTGACTTGTGGTACACCAGTCACCACACAGATACTGCCATGCGGTTACAACCAGAATATTAGTATTCTTTTCTGCTGTTAGCTTTATTGCAATACGTATGGGTTATTTCATAATAGTCATCATTTTGCGCATGCATGTCAATACGCTATTACTTAATAGGCAAATGTCAAGGCAATAATGTATTTTTTTAGTGTCAAAACATTAAAGTGAATATGCATGAATAATAGATGAATAAGCATGTTTCTACATATTCATTGATGTAATAACTATGCTAAGTAGTTACAGAACAAATTCAGTGTATATAACAGCAAATTAACCAAACTAAACCTGAACGAACTAGGTCTAACCCAAAGTTACTAATATAAACCAAGCTAATCTAACTTAACAAGTCAGAAATTAAAGAAAGAATTTGAAAACTCATGAAGTTGAACCACATAGGATAACAAAATACTAACGCTTACTCTAAACTGATATAGAGCCGTAATTCGAAAATATGACGATGAAGACATCAAAAAAAATAAAAAAATGTTATCAACAATCAAAAATAGAGTATATAATGTAAATAGACCAAAATCGTGTAATGAGGTACTCTAACTTGTTTTAATTAGTGTTCAAAAGTGTTCAAACTAATCAATTTCACCTGCATCCATTTCATTTCTAATCACTATTTGAACACACTAATTCAAACAAGTTTGAGTACCTCATTACACAATTTTGGTAGCCTAGCGAAGAAGTAAAACCGACTAAGCTACGAGGATAACAGAAAACTCGTCACTTTTCTTACTATTTGTTGAGAAAATGATTGAGCAGGTATTTTATCATAATATAATAGTGAATATGTGGGTATACAAAAATGTTTAGATAGTAATCCTAAAAGGAAAAGTGCTGAAAAAGCGTTGAAAACTCACCTTCAGAGAGAAACTCCTCACACTTTTCGTACAAACTTTTACAGCAAAAAACGAAAAGAAAGTGGTGTGCAAAACGTGTAAAATTAATGCATTATTTTTTCAGTGTAGCCACATCCGATACGATGCTAATAGTGCAAGTGCTAGTAGAGATTGAAGTATTTGATTTCTGCTTGGTAGATTGGTCAGCTAATAAAGTTGGGAACGTTAATGATGGTTCACACACAGTGTGCGAATGAAAGATTTTTTTACAAGAGGGAGGGGGCGGTCGCTCAGTTGGTAGAGCACTCACCTCTGGTGCTAGGGGTCGTCAGATCGATCCCTGCTTGTCATGTGGGCTTTGTGGTGGAAAAACACTGTGTGCGTGGGTTTTCTCGGGGTGCTCCCGTTTCCTTCCACTTTCTTCATTCCACCAATTTATCCCATCATCATTCATACGGCCTGAGCCACAGTTGACTACGAGACTACATAATTATGTGTACTGGGCTACGATATTACACGTACTCTACCTTTAAGAATGTTGTATCATAGGTTCAAGTCTGTGGGGTTTATTGTATGGAGTGGTTCGAAACTCACTTCACCAGAAATTTTAGGACCCGTCCTTAGGAGCTCACCAGTTTGTTTAGCCATTTGTAATAATTCTTATTGATCATGTTCAGTAATAGGTTTGGTTCCTTAACCTTTAACCTCTTTTCATTATTAGATGATTTGCATTTGTTAATTAATGCCACCATAATTTCTGTTACATTGATCGCGAACCCTTGGTAGAGAACAAAAGCTGAACGTTCCGACGTTGCTGGGGAAAAGCAAAATGTTCTGACTGTTCCTGGGTTCGAATTCATATACATGGGGATAAAATAATAGTAACCACCTTTTTATATTTGGCCCGCCCTAAGCGGGCTTTACTTGTTCAACGTGTTATACCTTTTTAAACTGTGGAACTTGCTCTCTCTTAAATATAAGTTAAATTCACACACACAAACATCCATGCCCAAGGCGGGATTTGAACTCACGATCTTCTAATCGAAAGACAAGTGCATTTAAGTGTTCGACTGCCCTGATCGGCACCTTAGCCACAGGGGCTCCGCTAGACAGCTATCAATTCAGGGGTATTCTTGCACCTCTACGATTATAGAAAGTTCTTTCTGCATTCCACAGAAATGTTACGCAGCACGTAATTCTTCACGGATATCATTCCATGTCATCAGTTCCATCCGGGGATTCTGCGAGACCCCTTCAATAGAGGGTGGTTCCTCCTTCAATTTGGCGAGTACATACCCCAACTTTAAAATGTTTACTGTTAAAAATTGAAATAAACCCTGCAAATCTCTACTTACACCCCCGCAACTTTGGATTTGCACCCTTCAAACTGAAAATCCTGGCGCAATCACTAGTTCTATCTCCCTGTTCCTATATATTTCGACGAGATGGAGCAGTCGGTAGGGTACTCGGCTTGTAATAGGATGAACCTGGGTTCGAATCCCGGTGTCAGCAAAACTGATTTTGAGATTTTTACTGCTTTTCCTCCATCACACCATGGAAATCTGAGATGGCACCTTGAAGAAGACCAGGCTCATTCTTTCCAAAATCTTTTCCTGAGTCATTGTTTTTAGTATTTCCAGCCATGCTCATGCCATGTGGGCTTTGTGGTGGACAAACACCGTGTGCGCGGGTGCTCCCGTTTCCTCTCACTTTCTTCATTCCACCAATTCATCCTACCATCATCAATACGGTCTGAGCCATAGTTGCCTAAAGGCCTTAAAATAAATTCAAATTAATATTTCCGTGTTAAAAGTACGGAATCGGGGTGTACCTGTAGATTGTTAAATAAAAAAAAAATCACTGCTACCTATTTTCCACAAGTATCCCTTCTTCTCCTTTTCTATTATAAATATTTCCGTGTCAGCCATGTTTATGTTTCAGCAACTAGCAGTCGAATCAACTGAAATTTGTCTCCTTGCTGCATTTTTCTTTTCTCCACAATATTTGAGAATCCTTTCCCCTAAGGCCATGACTGAAGATATTTTAGACGATACCTTCTTCCAATAATACTGTAATTTTCAAGAAATGGCCATGCTAATTCTGGGAATTTCTTTCTTCTAATAAGGCTTAAGTGAAAATAATTCCACATCCATAATTATGGCTAAAAATATCTTCATTGTGCCTGTATTAAACGTTTCAAACCAAAGACAACATGTTGATCCATCGCATCCATGTTGATGGATGGATGTATTCCGAGAATATACACTGAAGCGCCAAAAGTCATGGGATAACGGGAGGAAACCAGTTGACGACGCGGTAACATCGCAGTAAACAGGTCGAACGGCGCGAAGCAGTTGCAGTGTGGTCAGTTGGACGTCTGTGAGTTCAGTGAAACGTCGTGTATTGTGGTGATGGCAACCCGACGGGAATTATCAACGTTTGAGCGGGAGAAGATAGTTGGTGCTAGACGAATGAGACATGCGATTTCAGAAGTCGTGCAGACATTAAACTTTTCTCGCTCCACAGTGTCAAGGTTAAACTGTGAGTACCGCATTAGAGGCATTACGATTCATCAGGAACAAGGCAATGGCCACCCACGGGTGCCGGCGACGCCTCGGCACACTAGTCTGGCAAACAGATAAGTTATAGTACGTAATCTGACAGCAGGAATCAATGCAGAACGACCTAGGAACATATCTCAGAGATCTGTGTAGCACAATTTGGTCTCCATGGGGTATCGCAGCCGAAAATCGACACATGTGCCGCTACTAACCGCTGCCCATCGGCGGCAGAGAGTCACATAGACTCGGATACACCTGGATTGAATCTTAGCGGACTGGCAACGTATAGTGTGGTCAGATGAGTCACGTTCCCAATTGGTATATACGATGATAGGGTTCGGGAGTGGCGCAGACTCCATGAGACCATGGCCCAAGCTGTTAACAAGGGACTGTGCAAGCTGGGTGGTGGTGGTTCCGTCATTGTATGGAGCGTGTATACTTGGCATGGTTTGGGTCCTCTGGTCCGCTTGAACCGGACATTGACTAGTCAGCGCTATGTTCAGCTGGTTGATAACCATCTTCAGGCCTCTCTAGACTTCATGCAACGTGCCGACAATGGGATTTTCCAGGATAACAATGCGCCATGTCATCGGGCCAAAATAGTACGGAACTGGTTTGAGGAACCCTCTGGCAACTTTCAACGAATGATTTGACCTCTAGATCGCTGAACATGAACCCTATCGGGCACATGTGGGATATCATTGAACGGGCTATTTGTGCCCAGGATTCTTCACTTGGAACAACCACTAAATTTTGAACGGGAATCGAGAGTGCATGGTTGCATATACCTCCAGCTAGTGTTGCCACGAGGCGAGCTTAAGGCTATCTCGTCTCGTTTTCCATAGACATTTCTCTATCTCGTCTTGTCTCGTGGGCAACACTACCTCTAGCGGACTACCAGTGACTTGTCGCGTCCCTGACACGTTGAGCTGCTGCACTTCGCCCTGCTCGATGGGGTCCCACACGTTAATAGGTAGGTATACCATGAATTTTGGCACTTCAATATATATATATATATATATATATATAT
>JAGDQP010061540.1:0-12023 GCA_022664845.1 Lepisma saccharinum
AAAAAAACGTATTTCATTAAAAACAATTATCATTTAATTATGCGCTATGTTAAAATGTTGTTAAGGGGGTTAAATTTTGAAACTCTGATTTCAGATTCGTAATCAGCGACCCCCCAAAGAAACTAGTGCAGATTTTGAGATCATTCGCCTCAGTTTTTGACTTTTGGCTTGCTTTTTTGGAATCGGCCGCACTGTGCAACGGGAGGGGGCGCTCAGAGGCTCATAAGGAAAATGTTTATTTCTCACGGAAACTGTTCTATACTGTCTGATATAAACTTTGGGTGTCTAAGACATCACAATAGTTTTCTTATTATTTCATTACGATATTTCTAAGTACAGTGTTGCCAACTATATATAGTTGTGTACGTGACAATTTTTTATTTATGTTAGTAACTATGACATATCTTTTACTTGTTTTTATATTTTAAAAAATCAGATCAATAGCTCCTTGGTACACTATAGTATATGCACGAAGGCATCTACATACCACATTTCATTTAAAGTATTCTGTTAATAGCACCTTACTATTACCAGGGAGGAGGGGCTCTCCGAGGCCCACAACGCATTATTTAAATTATAATTGGAACAAGATAAACATTAAAAACAAGCAAGTACGTTGTATCACCAATGAGTTGAAGCCTGATATTTTTTTAATTTTTTGTCGAACTAGAAATGTTAAAAGATACATCTGTGGGTCTCGGAGCCAAGATACCAATTTTAATATCGCGATACTACCAATGTCTGATTTGATTATACTTAAAACAGGATTATCGAGGTTAGATGTTTGCTCTAGTCTCTCTCTCTCTCTCGACACTAGCCGATCAACTCTAATTTCGTTAGATTGAGCTCGATGCAGCACAACAGGAATAATATAATATGTACCAAAAGGACTCAACTTGATCCCAATAGAATGAAAATTCTTATGTTTCTTAACAAAAACCTACAACGTTCCTTTCAGTCATTCAATGTATGTGCAGGTTAATATGGTGACTTTGTTAGTTTTATTTCGATATTGATTCACTTATTAAAGTGAGTGAAATGTTAACAGTATTGTCTCAAAATTTAAAAAGATGCTCTCCACTATCATGTATAAGAAAGTAGCAAACAATGCGTAAAATTAAATATTTAAAATATAATAAGTTAATAAAGTCAATGAGTTAAAGTTGAGGAAATCTGTATATTTGAATGTTACTTTTAATTGTCATATTTATTTATATTGTAGAACACTTGAGGAAAATATTGAGTATCGGAAGTCTGAAATAAGTATCGGTATCGAGTAACCCAGACATTTTAGTATCGACCCGTCTCTAGTAAATACTCTATTGAACTTTGAAATGGACACAAACCTTACAAACCTTGTGCAAGCCTACATAAATGTACTTGTACCGTACTGAAAAAAGTTGGAAGACTTCAAAAGTAATACTAATGTACACTGTCATTCATAAAATATGTTCGTTTATAATTCAAAAACTAACAAAATCTGACAATATTCAACAGTGCTATGTAGAATACAGGCTGCAGCACTGCCATATTCGACAATACTTCGAATTTTTCCCATCGACCAATTTCTATGAATTTGGGTGTGCATAACGACGACCTCCCACAAGTAAATCAACTTTTCACAATTACAGCAAATGAAATCGTAACTCACCTGCCAAAGCTTTTATCCTCGATCGTTCGAAGAGTCTGGACGAAGAGTTCCCTCCATCGTATTCGTATTCTTCTAATAACGCTATCTCCTCCTGTGGGATGCTGGGGTCCCACCGGACCACGCTGATGTCAGTGGTCATGGCCGCAATGGGTCAGACCCTGAAAAAACAAAACAAAAAACACTTTTAATCTCTAGCGGTAGCAAGAGTAAGTAACATATTGCTGTAATAAATAGGCTCTTCACAAACTATGGTTACCAACGAGATATTTTGCATTATTAAATTTGGGAACAACTTGCACTGTGCGCAACGCCCATAATTCACCCACTTTAACAAAAAAAAAAAAAAATGTAGTCCCGTTCTTAGAAGCTCGTTTAGGACGCTAACAATTCAACTAGTGAAAGTGAAATTGGAAGTATTTGTATAATTAAGAGTTTGTAAGAGAAAATTTAAGCAATTGCGGGGAGATATAGAAGATTCTTGAACAGTGCGAGTGCGAGGAAAAGATACAGGTACTGTCCACGTTTTGGTAACGTTACGATAAACAAAAGTAATGTTATGAATTTAAATCAAAAGTTTCTAAAAATTAAACAACAGTTTAGTTCTGGCGTGTTTAACCTGTAGTGTAAGTTGAACATGTCTGAGAGCTCAGAAAAGAGCTCTGATTTTTAATACGTAAAAAATTAAATATTTCACGTTTTCATACCACCGCATACCTTTAAAAATAAAATATTTATCTAAGCGATATTAACTGTTTACGTAAGCTGTGCAATAAACATGATTGTTCAATAACAACTAGAGTTTTCATTTTTGTAATCAATAAATCTTTTATGTTTATATGAAGCCACTTCTACACTTCATCTCTAATTGTGTTCCAATGTCTAACGCAGTCGGTATTTTCTTTTAGAATGAGAAATTTGTGATTCACATTGTAGTTATATGTAACTGTCATAAGAATACAGAATATCAATAAAAGTCTCGTTTTCACAATGTCTCAGTTGTATCACGTTCCCTGCTGAAATTTTATTTATAACACAAAATACTGATTTGTACGGTGAGTTGAACAACGATTTAGAGCATTTCTTAATTTTGTAATATATTTCTGAATTCTCAGATTGCTTCAAAAAGCGTGATGAGAGAAATTTTAGTTCTATTTCTACTTATGTCTGACAGGAAAACTTCAGCCATGTTTCCTAAATAAATTATGGTCTGTCACTTTCTTCTATATCTAGTTTCATCAATGCTTTTCGCGCCTATCTGATACATCTTCAAAAAGTAATTTGTTCGGAGTCCCAGGCACGTATCCAGAATTTGGTTTGAGGAGAAGTCCGAGGGCTTCCACGGTGTGTCTGGGCATGATATGTATATTATATAATTACGTCTGAAGTTATACTATTTTTTTCATAAAACATAGTTTGAGGGGTCCAGACCCACCCCCTAAATACGTCACTGGCTGGGACCACGGTATCCCAGCGTATGTTGCACCGCATGAGTTTAATAATAATAATAACGTTTTGTGTTTGCTACACTACAGCTTGGGTAGGGTCTATATCAGTGGCGTCGACTGTGGACTACCTAAGCTACCACCGAAGTCTAACCTTATGAACTTTGTAATCTGCATGATTTATATTAGTTTACATAAAAGTGAGGCAAATCCTTATAAAAAATATTTGGAAAATCAATTTTTAGGTGCATTTTCCAACCCTATGGTTGACTGGGCTTCGTAATTTTCTCCGCTAGTCTTGCTGCACGTTAACAACATACCCACCTAATTTGCGATACGCGTGAGAGCTACGAAGAATATACGCTGTTAAAGTCGTCTGCTACTGAAAATTGTGGGGGGCGCCATATTGGCTTTAAACAACCGATTGCCTAGAAAACCTGCCATTTAATATCTATAGTATTTAAGAGAGGTTTGACAAGTGGGCTTGTGCTCTGTAATTAGAGACATCTTAACTAATATTTGTTATTCGGAAAATGTATTGGTTAACTTTGTAGCTAATTGGTTTGTCTGTGCACGTGGTTTGTGTATGTGTGAAGCAAGGATACTTGGCGCGAAGGGAGCGTGAAGAGCGAGGTCTGCCGCTCGTCTCAATGGTGGCATTCAGCGCGGTGAGCGCTCACTGAATTTGTCCTTTGAATGCCACTTCTCACTTCCGTCTCACAGTGAGCCGAAGCAATTTTTGTGAGACAAAATTTTCACGCTCACTTGTGAACCGGAAATACCGGAAGTGCGGTTAGTGTGACTGCAATGACTTCCGGTGGAGAGGATCATATTGTCACTTACCAATTTAATATTATCAAATAACTTGCAAGTCATGAGGTGTCCTTGCATCTTAAATCTGGTAAGACGTTAGAACTACATGTTAGCACTTTAAAAGATATTTATATCGAACAAATCGTGTGCTAGATATATAAGCTGTGTGATATTCAATTTTCGTGGAACTTCAACCATACGCTTAATAACATTCAACTATTCGTTGAGCATAAACGAAATTTGGCATCCGAAGGATCGCGGTGAGCGCTCACTCACAGAGAGCTCACTGCGCTGAATGCAGCCATTGTTTCTTAATTTTCGTCTGCTAAACTGAGGACAAGATCAGTATTACCAAATACAGGGCATTGAAATTTTATCAGGTCATAAACACTAGTACTTACCAACAAGTAAAAGGTTACTGAAATGAATACAACAGTTAAATATAAATTATGTTAATTTCTAATTTTCCAGTAATTAAGAAAGTAAATTAATTCATACTGCGGAAAGGGTAGTATTTATGTTATTTCATTACGATTTACTTTATAGTAGAACAGCCAGATTGCCATTCTGAACATGTGGTAGAAACATTTTCAGCTGAAGAAAGAGTTCACACGGACCTGGTACAGGGTTGTGAAATATAATGATCGTGTTTTCATATTTCCGTCAACTACAGCGAGTGTTGAAAGACTTTTGAACATTAAAACTTGTAAATACTTTGGAAAACGCAGGAACAAATTCGCCTTAATAATTTGATCGTTCCGTCGATAGAAATCCTTATATCGATGTGGGGGAAGAATGTGAAGAGACATTTTGACCAGTTTGTTAGAGTGAGCGAATTGTTCTTAACGTCTTAAATGAGCTGGTGAGCTTCTAGGGACTACAGTTTTTGGTAAAGTGGGTTCCGAACCACTGCGTTCAATGAACCCCGGCGATCTTTGAACCCGTGACAACGCGAACACAAAGCGGGCCAGTTTGTAGGAGACCACGAACAAGGAAAAACAATTTTTGATGGGTTTTTGTCAAACCAGGCTAATGCCGGGATGGTACCTACAAACTACGTCCTGGCCGATTACCATCCAAGATTATTTCCAGGGACGAACTGGTAACCAATGGACCCACCCAGAAAACCAAAGAGGCCCTACCCACTGGTAACAAAAGGGTCATCGTGGTAGTGAGCGTGTTGACATGTGGGCCCCCAAAACAGGTTTTAAGGACCTCCAATACCCTTCGTGGTAGTGGGCCTCAAAAAGAACTTGTAGGATCTAAGGATCCTTAGAGTATTGATCAGGTCGTAAAATATAAAGTACTAAGTAAATATATTAAAGCACTTAGCATTAAGCTTTACATTCCCCTTCTTTGCAATTTGCGAGGGCCGTAGTAAATACATCTGTTAAGATTATAACTTCAGTATTTCCGTTATATTGTTCATAAGAAATCTTGTATGTCAAAGCTGCTAATTTTGGAAGACCGGCAAGGCCCTCACGCTACCAGTAGAACAAAAATGAATTAAGTTGTATTTTTATCTTGGAAGGAAAATATTACCCAATAAAAAGGTCAGTCCGTCCGGGATCTTTTGCCCTACATTATCCCGGCATGAGTCTGAGATGCCTGGAAGCCGTAAATATTAAATAATTCTAAGATGAGTTCATGTACAAATAATTAATTTTCACAGGTAATTCAACTTCTTAATTTTCATTTACCTTAATGCTTCATATATTTACTGGATGAGCCTTATCATTGTTCTCTTAAAATTGTATAGTGATCTTAATTGACAAGTAGACCTATAAATATTCTGTGTATATAGGGCTAGGGCATTAGACATTCCTCCCGCTTCAGTGGCCCACCTCTGATCTGAGTCGAAGCAGGAGGCTACGCTGCAGGGATATATTTGTTAAATGAGAAATCTTTGTGCAATCTCGTTCATTAGAAAAAATGTTATTTCTTAATCACAAACACGTCGTTTTAAGCTGATACGGTGGTGTAATGGTGGTCAGCACACCTGACCGGAAAATGGAAAGTCCATGTTTGAGCCCCGGTAACGGAAGTGTCTATTTGTGTATGTGTAATTTGCGACTTCGCCTTACACAAGGTATTTGTTATTCAAGAAGAGATTTAGACCTAGAGTTATGAACACAGTGTATGTAACATGTTTTCAATTCTTTTTCCTTAAACGAAAGCAGTTTCGATTAGGAATAAGTTACTCTTTTAGAATTAGCTATTATTATGGGCGAACTCTTCTCTCCCTGCAATACAGATATTACCTTGGGTAGTGGTAGTAAAAGAATCCAGAATACGCCACTGGTCTATATATATTTGTACAGAAGTACTGATAAGCAAATGAACGGAACAGAAACCTGACGAAAGAACCAGGCACTACGAAGCAGACAAAATGTTAACCATAAATAAAATGGCTATATAATTTTAATACGACGGCTACTCACACAATTTTCTCTTTTCACCACAGTTTATTTAGAAATACTATGTTATCCAAGTTCTATTCATACACCCACAATCTGATTGATAGATATAAATTATGAAGCAGCAGGCACCAATTTATATCAGTTTCCTTTGCTAACCTGGTAACTCTAAACCAAATCGTTTCTACGAAATTCCAAAAACGAACTGCAAAACTATTTCAGGATCAGACCTCATGCAACGAAACTTGATTTACGGCTTGTGCCTATTACATAAGTTCCTCCGGACTTAATTATAACTTCGATACTGGTCTTGACCTTGACCCACCAACTAACAACCGTAACAAGAACTTCGTTAACGGTCAATTTACTATATACGTGGTGGGCTTACGTCACGTCTTACGGCGATTCTTTCTGCTCCACATCATTAACGCCAAATTCTTTTCCAGATTATTAAATGCAAAGTTAATTGCTTTTTGTCAATTTCATTTTTAAAATTAGAAGTTACCTACGTCACTGCGGGTTTGATGCATTCGCTATGACGATCCACAAAAGTAACGAACACTATATGGAGTTGTAGACGGCGATGGAATTTGCTACTCCTTCCTGACAGCCTTCGTATTCCATGTTCCCGTTTAAACGTACTACAGCTTTGCGATACTTTACCTAAATTCCTTGGTTCTTTAAATAGCTAAAGGAGTCAATTCCAGAAAGAGTTAAATCCCAGTTGCGAAGCTTAGTTTAAGGCGAAAACCTGGTTAGGTGCTTTTTACATACAGTTACACTGCGTAACTGATTTCTGAGAATTACACATGTATTGCAGTATTGTAAACACCATAGCCATATTTAAATTACTAAGACATCACAGCATGTATTCCATAATTAAGAAAGTTTGCGTGATTTGCAGTCAGAAAAAATTTTATATAACCCCTTTGGGCGCTGTGCTCTTTAATTTATATTCTCATCAAGACATGAATGAATCTTATTGGATCCGGAATCCTACTATTTTCCACTTAAACCGCTAATCGTTACAAAAGTTCATTCGTTTCGTATGTTTCATTCTTTTTCTTCATTTCTGTGAGTTCCTCTTTAAAAACTAATCTGAAAAGGTTGGGTCTGATTAACGTTGAATTTTAAAATATTGCAATTGGACGAGAGACTGGCAGAAAGCATGGAGCTCAGATCAAAATCTAGTTATAAAATATTACAGACGGAGCATAATCGATTCCCGACGTAATCGCTGTATTCAAAGTAGTGCCCGTTACTGCTGATGTTCTTGGGGAAGAAGGAAATGTGGAACAGCGAAAATATGTCAACTTCATATATGGCCTATGTCACAAAATTCATCGCGTTGTAATAGTCCCATTGGCGCCTCTGATGTTAACGGGAAATAAATACCTGGTGTATAAATAAATACACACGCGCGTACAGCGTAGGTACGAAGCTCTTACTTCGTACCTACGCTGTGCGCGCGTGTTTTCTTATTTTTAAAGACAATGGACAAACGACACGCAACAATAAAATTTTGGAAAGCGGCCCCAATAATACATGTGAATGTGTATCAAATGAACGATCTGACATTCGATACTTTATTTTGGCTGAGAAATTAGAATGCCTGTGCCTGACGATGTCATGCCTACGCAATTACGGGCAATTCTAATTTCTCAGCTAAAATAAACTATACTAAAATTTCAGATAGTTTATTTGATACACCTTCACATGTATCTGGGGGTGCTCTCCAAAATTTTATTACTGTTTGTAATTCGTTCAATATCTTGAAAAATATGAAAACACACACACCCAGCGTAGATACGGAGGCCTCTTAATGGCCTTTAAACTGTTTCCAAATGCTGGATTCTTGAACCAAATCATAATGAGAATTATATTCGTATACAAGGGACGCGTCGAACAGCGATTAACTAATAATAATAATAATAATAATAATAATAATAATAATAATAATAATAATCCTACACATACCAAATGCCTTTATTCATAGATTAATAATAATAATAATTTCAACGTCATAATGTAAGTTTCAATCTTCCAGCTAGTATTCAAGAACAATTTACAAATAGTTTTACGGTCTTAAAACTAGATTCTTCCGAGAAATGCTAGCTGATTACTTCGAACATTTTGGCTATTTTTCTTCGCTGTAATTGATCACGAATTTTGTTCATTTGAAAATCAAAAGACAAAACGTTTAAGTGAAACGTACCGTATCTATATGTGCAACGCATACAAAAAGAAAATGCATGGTAATGGGGAAAAGCAGCAAGATACTTTTCTGAAGTTATAAATATAACTTTACGACTTTTAAACGAGAAGCGAAAGACTATTCTAAATATTATGCAAATTTATATTCTTTGTATAACGTTACACGATCGCATAGAAGTGAGTTGTTCTGCTTTCCCTTTCAGCAAGTGGTTGAGTGTTCTCCGATATGCCACAACATTTTTTTTTCTTTACAATAATTACATAGTACCTTAATTGATTCGTCGATTACAATAGTAAACAAAAAAATAGTTAAATAATTAAACAAAAATAAATACAATGTATTAAAAAATAAACAAAAGCAAGTAAAATTTACTGAAAAACAACTACAACGAAAGGAAACAAAATTTCTCCATAACCATCAAACACAAATTTCAAAAACAAGACGTCAAATCCATCTTAATTCTTTCCGTAAAGCACAATATATCTACTTGATCCGCGTAATTTAAGGATGGAATCACTTGGATCCTAATTTTCAGATCTAGACCTCAAACCTTTATTTTATATAACGCTTGACCGCCGATGGCGTGATCGTAGAATATTTAAGTTTAAGAAGATCATAAGAATGTATAGAAGTTATTCCATTGTGCTGAGACCCGCATCGATTAATACAGACATTTTAAATATAGTTTCAACGACAATAATGTATTAATACAAATGGCATTATGGGCTTGGCAGACCCTATATGTAATGTACCATTATGGGGCTACACAGCCTTGAACAGGCTTTTTCGACCTATGTCTCAAGGGTTTAAAAGTAGGAAATATGCGAAGAAATAAAACGGAAGGGTACAGAATATATTTTTACAATATTTAAAGTCATGTTTACATTTTCGTATTAAATGTTTTTACTCGGTTTATACTTCATAAAACAATTAATAAAATTTTAGGTGCTGAACACATATTTTTTTAAGTGTTCAGTAAATAAAATGTTCCGCCTTCCCTATATATATATATTTTTTAAATATATGATGTAAGGTTGATGGTATGCCGTGACAATTATAGTTTATTTGTGTGTAAGGAGTCAAAATACGTTAATAAATCCCTTGCCTGAACTGTTCCCAACAAGCATTTACAGGTCCATTTGTCAACCTTTTTATGGAATGTTCTGCATGTTATTCCCAGTTCTGTAAGCAGTATCCATTATTTACTTGACAAGGCTTTTTTTTTTCTCTCCACTAATATGTTAAGTTGTGGTACTGAGAATATTTATAGAAAACATTTTCCTCAATTCAATTTCAATAGGCTCAGAATCAACTTCTTTTCTCAGCACCAGTTTATAAAAGCTACTTAATGTTCACGATAAATCATTACTACCCACCACACATCTCAAACTGAGACACTGCGGAACCCACTCCCTTGTATAAAATACAAAAGGCACTAGATATACCTCTGCAAAGTGCGGCGAATGACCTGACTCATGCCCGCTGCATGCGTCGTCTGGTATCGATCCTGAATTCCCAGTATCATTCTGAATTCGTAACTTCACGAAAGCTTCAGCTGGAACGTATCACGCATACACTGAGAACGAACATAACCCAATTCCAACATTCGGACCGTCAACTTTCAGTTTTTCTTAGGAGATGGAGGGGACTTATGGTTACGCGAATCATGATGCTTAATTAGAACACAGGAAACCAAAGTAACTTACAAGTAAAATTAATTCAAAACAAAATATACGGAAACAAGAAATAAAAGCAGTATTATGCAAACTCCATGGTTCGTCTTAACATTTTTTTTAAAGATCCCAGTAAAAAATTCCTACCAAAATTATTGGATAGCCAATGCAACAAATATTTCTGTCCGACCTACAAACTCTCAGGCATGTGTGTGTGCGTGTATTTCTTGAGACGGTGAGGGGGTGAGAAGTATAGTCATACGAGTCTTCATGGGATCACTTGTTTACTACAAAATTAAGTTTAGTCTCTTCTCACATAAACTGATATTTGAACGTATTTCAAATACGTAAAGGCTACCACAAAAGTATTTCAAATACCACTTCAATAATTAATGAAAGTCCAATTCGAATCAAGATAAAAATTTGGTCTAAACCTAAAAACCTCTGACGCGAAGTTATAGGAATCATGGGCAGACTACTAGACGGGAACACATGTATCAACAGAAAAACGATACAAAGCACGCTCATTTAAATTACCATTATTCGTACTGTAGATTCGCGTAACAATATGCGAAAGCCGAAAGAACAAGTAACAGAATTTCATCATATTGACACTTCCGATACAGACACAGTTCGGTCGGGAACAAAGCGTATGTGGTCCCATCGCGCAAATAATAATAATAAAGTTATCACATATAGGGTGATTCCTAAATGTGTACAACAGTTGTTCGTCGGAAATTACACTAAAAAAAAAGGGACACAGTCTCATTGCCTAGACTCGAGTACTCAGATACATACCACCTGGATGAATATTATCTCGGATGATTAATTAGATGCAATAGGTTGACGTGATCGCCCAATGTCAATCTAGGGCTGCTGGTTGTGGTACTCCCAAAGACACAACACGAACTTATGTGAATCTAATTGTGGTTGCTGGAAAGAAAATCTAGGATATGTCATACATCTTCCAACAGACAGGAGAGTCACGGCGTATGGCTCAACTGTGTGGGTTCAGGACACTTGTACGGAGTGACAGCTGCGCCTTGCATGGAAACCTGCCTCAGACCAAACGAACGACCTTCGATGAATCACAATTTGGCTTGTGACACTTGCACAGATCATTTAGCCCTCTTGATTGCGAACTATCATGACTTAATTCTTTCGCACTTTTGTTCGTTTTAAGGAGGCTCGAAAGCGGTTGACTGCCAATACATGGCAGCAGAATCTGCTTATCTTTCCCATGTATTTTTTCCACAGATTTTAAATGAAAGTAGACCTTACGTTTCAACATACAGAGAAGAAACTTCAGAACCCTTTAACGATTTTTAATTCTGTCTTAATGGTTGTCAGATTCTGTAAATGAAAAACCAGGACGTCCATCTCAAATCTCTAAAATATACGTATACACTAAACTCTTATCCGGAACGATTCTAGAAGAAGAAGAAAAAAGTGATTTTGGCCAATTTAAAAATAGATGTATTTTTTACACAAGTGAGCAACGCCTAATTAGTTCCCAGCAGCGTAAATGTGCGCTGTTGTACAGTATTTGCAGTCAGTTTATTAAAATAAAATTTGTCTTGTAAAATAAATAATAATTTGTTACTGTATTTTTGTATTTGCAAGCGTCAGTGGCGTATTCTGGATTCACAGCTTGGACTACCACTACCCAATTTAATAAAGTTTACATGAAGTGTACGGAGGTCACACATAGTATTTATGATGATGACAGGTGTTTTCCCCGAAGTCAGGTCCTGATCCTGAACTGAAGGTCCCTGTGCAAGGTGAACCGATGGTAGTTTGCCATTGCATTCC
>JAGDQP010061541.1:0-12023 GCA_022664845.1 Lepisma saccharinum
CTACACTTTATTTTCAAAAGCAAACTTCCAATGTGTCTGAAGCGTAAGGTTTATAATTAATGTGTCTTACCTGTAATGATGTACGGGTCCGAAACTTGACATTGAATGCGCAAACGACTCAAAGATTGAGAGTCACACAAAGAACAATGGAGAGATGCATGCTAGGAATAACCAGGAGGGACAGGAAGAGAAATGAATGGATTCGCGCACAAACAAAGGTAGATGATATAATCAAGGCTTCGAAGAAGATGAAGTGGAGATAGGCCGGTCACATAGCTAGACGAACAGATGGAAGGTGGACGACAAATGTACTACAGTGGATTCCTAGAGAAAAGAAACGACCGAGACGACGTCCAAATGTAAGATGGGTAGATGAAATCAAGCGTTTTTCAGGAGCTACATGGATGAGGATATCAGGAGACCGAGATATGTGGAAGGAAAGGGGGGAGGCCTTGATCCAGCAGTGGATAGAAAACGGCTGTATATGATGATGATGATATATATATTAAAAAATCGAAATCTCATTACTCAAAAAATATTTTATCCTTCACTTTATGATTAAGCCAAATTTTCAGTACTTAGGTGCTTTTGTGGTTCCCTGGATATTGCAACTGATGAATTTCTTAAACCAAATTTCCTTAGTTCACTACAAAATATGTATCATAGTTAGAAATAAAATATCGCTATAGAACCTTCTTTTTCTTTAGACTTTTTAAAAATAATTTATTCTTATGGTGTTGTTTCTTTGTTTAAATACATCTAAAATTTCTAAAGTATAATTCTTCAACATTTAGCTAGAACAATCTTAATTCTGTTGCAATGGATAGGCTTCAAGAATTGACAAATTATTTACTACACCAATAATCAAATCAGTCTTATGTATGTGTAGTTTCGTAGTGGACAAAATGTTAATATGTGGAGATATAGAGGAAGAATTACTCAGAGAGAGAGAGAGAGAGAGAGAGAGAGAGAGAGAGAGATGAAAAACTAAATGTAAAGAAGTGGGAAATGAATCAATGACATTCTGTCTAAAAGCTCTGTCGTTCTGCTCCACCTGTCACCATTTAACTACAGCCCCTCTGCACATGGCGCGCCCTCAATAAATTTTCGCGACTCGACAGTTTGATAAACGACCTGCCACCACGAAATTTAGATGGAATGTGGCAAGTACAAGAGTACGCATGTTCCCCTACGAATCACGACAAATTCAATTATTAACAAAAGTACTTAAGAGCAGGTTGCAGTACAATCACCGGGTTTCCTACAAAATTAGCAATTTGTTTCATTTCTCTCTCTATCGCTTTCTCTCTCTCTCTTCGTGCCTTTTTGTGTGTCTGTGGGTGTGAGTGTGTTTGAAATACAGAAAATCGGAGGAAAATAAGAGGAAGAGAATGGTGTGACTATTAGTTCATTTTCTGAATAGGAAGGAATAAAAAGATGTCATTTTTTTCTTTTATGAGCCAAAATGTAGTGAAACTAAAGAGGTTGTTATCTATTTATACGTTCCCCTCTGACGGACTTAGCCAAGAATCACTTGCCAACAGATACAATATGAATCAAATAAATAAAAAATAAACGTCTATATTATCAACACTGTTAGTTACATTAGTTATATCATTTACTTTATTGGAATTTACAGATATCCATCCATATGGTCTATGCCATGACCCTCTTCAGTTTACTCTAAAGAAGGACATGGTCTTATCCATCACAAGTTTTCAGGATGGCCTCACTCGGCTGCTGAAAGATATGGAAGTAGAAATTTTGACATCTATGCTACATTCCGGCATACGCCTAATGAGTCAGACAAAATCCATAGAAATCCCCATTATACGTGACTAGCGGGAGACCATACGCACTTTAACCAGGTTCTTTCCCCGCTAGACTACAGAGCTACATGATGAAACGAGGATAGGCCGCTGGAAGATTAAAACAAGATGTTTTATTTATTGTGGATGCAATAGTATTCCGGAGATACCAGAGACGACAAAAGTATGTTTATCGCTATCCAAATGTGGACTGGACGTCCTGCTTAAGCACACTGCATAGCAGTACAATAGTCTCAGTACTGAGAGATACTAGCTAAAAATGGATAACGTTTCGTCTTCGGCAGAGATTGGAAAATTTTCTATCTTGCTATTCAAAACTCGTCTCAGACTATTTTGAAGAAGCTATCTTTCAAATGAACGAGGTATAACTGTTTGAGGACCTAAAAAATAAACGGTATTTGTAAATGTAGGACCCGCAGTTCAGTGCAATCATGGAAGTCAGTATTAAGTACCATAATATTGATGGAGAAAACATCGGAGATGAAAATGAAAAAAACATGTTAACCGAAAGAAAATACTGATATAACAAAGCTAATAGAACATTTTGAAACAACTTCAGAGGAAATTATTTTTACCAGGACGTACTCAAGGGCTGTGCAGTAATAACACTGATAATGCAGAATACCATTAAAAAGGTTCCATATTGGATACTTGGAGTGGGCTTGTTTTACGCATTCTCCTAATAGCGCTGCTTTTTACAGACTTTTCTTTAGTTTGAAATGGTTCGTCGTGTCCTCGAATCTGGAAAAGTTAATTTAACTCATTTCCCTACGTCATACAATGATGAAATTTTGCACAGCGATTTAAGTTGGGTGGAAACATAATATTCCATTATTACTTTCATATATTTCTTTATATTTAATATTTTGAAAGCATATTTTTTTTAAAAAAATACAGGATCATTCCATACCAAATAAAAAAATAAAAAATTAGTTAAGACCTGAAGTTTTACAAAATGTGTGATATTTAGTAATTGTGATCTATGCATCAATATGATCAAAAATACAAAATTTCATGTTTTTGTCACTTTTGGTTTTCGAGTTTGTTAAAAATAAAAATCAACTGATTTTTAACGTGTTTTGTAATCTTTAAAAGCCTCAAACTCAAAAACTTTTGTCCTAGTCAGCTCAAACTTGTACCATTCAGATCAGAATTTTAAGAGCTGTAATTTCATATATTATTTCACTTTATTAGACCAATCTTTATATTAAAAAAAAAATAATCAAAATTTGCTTTTTCAGAAACCCAACCAAAATTTTTTTTTGTTGAAAAATATATGTGTTCTATATGCTTCTGATTAGAATGTATGTGCCAAATTTCATGTTGGTATTTGAATGGGATCATGTTGCAAAAAAGGCTTTCTAACAGAAGTATCCTGCCACTTATGCAATATACATAATGTGTAGAGTTAGCTTAAACGGCAGTACGGTACGCATAATGGCTTTTAGCAAAGTAAATTTAATTGGTTAAAATGTGACATACAGTATCTTCATTTCAGTTCTATTGTAGAACAAACCGAGGTGCCGTAGCTCGGTGGAAGAGCATTGGCGTAATATTCGGGAGATCGTGGGTTCAATCTCAGCGGCCGACCATCCTGACAGAGGTCTTTCCAGGATTTTCGCCAGTCACACCAGGCAAATGCCGAGATGCCGTTTAAGCGAATTATACACGTTATGCATATTGCATAAGTGGCAGGGTACTTCTGTCAGAAAACCTTTTTTTCAACATGATCCCATGAAAATACCATCATAAAATTTAGCACGTCCATTCTAATCAGAAGCACATTGAACATTTTTTTTTTAAGTAAAAATTTCCATTTTGAGTTATTCAAAACCCAAATTTTGCTTTATTTTTAAAATATATGAAGATTGATTTAATACAGTCAAGTAATGCATCAAATTACAGCTCTTAAAATTATAAAACGAATGTTGCAAGTTTGAGCTGTCTAGAACAAATAGTTTTTGATTTTCGAGCTTTTAAAGGTTTCAAAACGGGTAAAAAATCGTCGATTTTTTTTATATCTAACAATGAATTTATAACTCAAAAATCAAAAGTGACAAAAACATAAATTTTGAATTTTTCATCCTTACCAATAGTATTACTTATGTACAAAAATATCGGATTTCTGAGACTTTTTAAAGACCATTGGTTGATTTGGTATGGAATAATCCTATGGAATCTTTTATCCTAAAATAAATACTAGCCTGCAACGATGTTGCGTTTGACTGGTTGCAGAACTTTAGAAGTCGGGTCACAACACATTAGCTTGAGAAAAAGTATCCGAAAAGCTCGAAAATATAATAAAAACTTTTTAAAGACACATGTTCCTTAAACAATTCGTACTAAAATGTAAAAAAAAATGTTTAAGCATGACTAAAAAGAATAGCATGGGGCGCGCTGATTGAAAAAAAATATAAAGTGAGTGTACATGGGAACGCGCCCCATGCTTTTCTGTTTAGTCATGCATAAAACAATTTTTTGTATTAATTGTTTAAGAAAATTATGTCTTTAAATTTTTTTTTTATTACATACTTTCTTTCATTCACAATGGTTAATATTGTGTTCTCAAATCTTGCAACATTAATTTTACTCATTTCCCGATGCGATGTCATACAATGATGAAGTTTTGCACACTGACGTATGTCGGGTGATAATACAATACTCCGTTGTAACTTTCATATTATAATTATATCGTTTAAAAGCATATTTTAATATTTTTTAAAAAAATGTGAACTTCTTTACCCTAAAATAAATACTAGCCTGCAACGATGTTGCGTTTGACTGGTGGTAGAACACAGTAAGATTTAAGTGACGAAATATCGGGTTGAGAAAAAGTATCCGAACACCGAAATAACCCGAAAAAAATATTAATAAAAACTTTTTAAAGACATACTTTTCTTAAACAATCCGTACTAAAAAGTGGAAATTAATTTTGTTTATGCGCGAGTAAAAAGAAGAGCATGGGGCGCGCCAATTGAATAATTTATAAAGTGACTAGACTTGAGGGCGCGACCCATGCTTTTCCTTTTAGTCATGCATACTAAAAAGTTATATATCCATTTTTATACAATTACATGATTTTTTCCATAAACCTGAGACAGTTGCTGCAATTTTACCTTACCATCTTCTATTTGGTGGTTTCCTATAAAATTTACTGATTTAAATACAGTACGGCGCTTATGGCGGAAAGCGTTGTCATATGTCTCGAGACCTCACCCGCAGTCCATGCGCTCTTGTTCACTACCGAAAATTTCAGCTTAGTTTAAGTTTCCCTCTATTTGGTAGTTACAAGTGTAATTAGTAGGTAAAAAATAATACGATGTAGAAAATTTTCAGGATTCTGGAAAAGTAAAGAAAGGTTCAATCTAAAATGAATTACGAAATTAAACGTGGAATCAAACGGTAAAATTTTCGAAAAGAATAGTGCTACAGAGAGAAACTTTAAAATTTTAAATAGAAACGTGGATTGATTTTGCTTTCTTTGAAGCAAACATGAAATTTTGAACAGCTTTTAGAGAAAACAGCTTAGGGGCTCGGTGCAGAAATAGTGTAACCGACACTACATACTTGCTTAGAGAGAAGAACTTCAAGTTACAGGTACATGATATACCAATAATTATTGCCAACAAAACCATTGAAGGCACTTAGATTTATGGTTTGGCATATAAATATTTGCTCTTTATATGCATTTCAATTTAAAAACACACACACAAACATAAAAAATAATTCTGCGCCAGGTCCCTCAGTTTTATGTACTGAATCGTCTCTCTGGCTGCTTCAAGAGCAAGTTGGTAAGTTAATTGTTTACCTACCAAATTAGCTCGTATAGCTGCCTAACGATACTAGATATCAAAATGTGTTTCCTCTAAAAGTGAGGATATGTAATGTGAAAACAAGAACAAGGAGATAACGCTGGTGAAACAGGCATTTACTAAGAAGAAGAATGAATATGTTATGTTGATCGATAAACAAAGAATTGAGGAAGATAATCATTAAATGTTTTGTATTGAATATTGTGTTGCATAGAGCAAATGTGAACTCTACGAAGAGGTGAGGAAAGAAAAATGGAAGCATTTGAAATGTGAACGTGGAGAAGAATGAAAAAAAATCAGCTGGATACTGAAGATGCGAAATGAAGAAGTGTGGAACACAGAAGACGAGAGAATAAAACCGTAAGGAAGAAAATAAGAGATGATGTACGAAGATATAACGAAAATCTTGTTAGAAATACAATCGAGGAAAACAAGAGCCTGAAGAAAGTCAAACAGCAGCTCATGATAGGGAAAAAGCAAATAATTGCAGTTAAGAGACCAGACGGGACCGTAATACGAAATAACGAAGAAATTATAAACATATTTTAAAATTTCTACATAGAATTGTACTACTCCGATGAAGAACTAGGAAATGAAGACTCAGAAGAAAATGACTCAGAAGAATCCCAGACGTAATGAAAGAAGAAGTGGTTAAAATACTTCGGGGGATGAAGAACGGAAAATCGCCAGGAGAAGATTGACTCACAGCAGAAATATTTAAATGGGGAGGTGAAAAATGAAAGAGGAACTTGCTAAATTATTCTCGATGTAACTGAGGAAGAGAGAAATACCCTCAAGTTGGAATAATGCTGTTGTCATTTTGTTGCACAAGAAAGGGGACAAAGAACGCGTCGAAAACTACAAACCAATTAGTTTACTGTCAGTTGTATACAAAATGTTCACCAAAATTATTTTGAATCGTATTGAACGAGACTTAGATTTTAACCACGGAAGGGAACAAGCCGGATTTCGTCGTGGATTTAGCACAATGGACCACATACAGACATTGATGAAGTTATGGAAAGGACTAATGAATATGAACTACCACTATGTTTGGGATTCATAGATTTTGAAAAAGCTTTCGATTCGGTCTCCTTGTCAGCAGTACTGAAATCACTTGAGCATCAAGGCACCGAAAGTGCATACATCAAGTTACTGCGAAACATTTACTCGACTGCCACATCTGTCATTAGACTACATCAAGAAAGTGAAACATTTAAAGTTGGAAAGGAGGTAAGACAAGGAGGTTCAATTTTCCCAAAACTGTTTTGTGCGGTCCTGGAGAGAGTGTTCCAAAATTTAAACTGGGATGAATAAAAATTAATGGCGAATATCTTCATCACTTATTGTTCGCTGATGATATAGTCCTGTTCGCTTCAAGTGCAGAAGAACTACAAACCAGAATGGAAGAACTGAGTAATGAGAGTTCGAAAATAGGCCTTAAAATGAATTTAAGTAAAACAAATGTAACGTACAATCAACATGCTGCAAAGAAGGAAGTAAAGATTAACGGAGAGCCAATAGGCAGAGTTGATGAGTATGTTTACCTAGGCCAGCTTAAAACATCGAATGCCAAGTTGACTGGTGAAATAAATAGAAGATGTAAAATGGCGTGGAGTTATTTAGAAGACTACACTTTATTTTCAAAGCAAACTTCCAATGTGTCTGAAGTGTAAAGTTTATAATCAATGTGTCTTACCCGTGATGATATACGGCTGTGAAACTTGGACATTGAATGCGCAAACGACTCAAAGATTGAGAGTCACACAAAGAGAAATGGAGAGCAATCAAGATGCATGCTAGGAATAACCAGGAGAAACAGGAAGACAAATGAATGGATTCGCGCACTAACAAAGGTAGAGGATATAATCAAGACTTCGAAGAAGATGAAGTGGAGATAGGTCGGTCACATAGCTAGACGAACAGATGGAAGGTGGACGACAAATGTACTACAGTGGATTCCTAGAGAAAAGAAATGACCGAGACGACGTCCAAATGTAAGATTGGTAGATGAAATCAAGCGTTTTGCAGGAGCTACATGGATGAGGATAGCATCAGACCGAGATATGTGGAAAGAAAAGGAGGAGGCCTTCATCCAGCTGTGGATAGAAAACGGCTGAATATGATGATGATTAAAGTTTCCGTTACGCATTGACATTTTCACAACCCGCACATACACTTTGATATACATTTCACTAAACTCTCTGAAAGCATGGGCGCAACAAAACTATCTAAGGTACTACTTAATAGGGGAATATTTTAAGTTTTATTTTCATAAAAACAAGATCAAAGTGTACGTAGTAACAACATACACGAAGACAAAAAGAGCCTGACATACTGACATGATCATGCAATCGAGTATAATCTATAATACTTGCCAGTCGTTAAACAAGTTTAGAAAGAAAATAGGTCAATTATGTCAATACATATGTCATTATGTCATTTATGTCAATATATAAAATAAAACAGCTTACTATGTTTTGCATTCCTACATATTTTAGTTGTATAACTCATAATTAGAATTAGTAAAATGGTAGCTTTTTTAAACTTTTAAAATAACGCAACAACAGAAGCTCACTATGCAATTGTACAAATACTTATTACAGTATTTTTAGTAAACACGTATCATATACTTAGGACTGCAGCTTGTAGTTTTACAAAGGGAGCAATATCCGATTTTGGCGCTCCTTCGAAGGTGCCAAAAATGTACAACGCCCCCTCCTTATCTTCATTTGCAGCCTCCAGTCCGGTGAATGGGGGCGTGATTCTCCCAGACTCCTATGTGGGGGATGTCACCCTTAAATTTTCTAGGAACAAACCCTTAACTTATTTTTTTTACTGTCAAAAACGATAGAAACTGTACAAAACTGGACTTACACCCTCCATTTTTTTACTTTACACACCCTAAATTAAAAATCCTGGCGGAATCCCTGTGGGGCACGTACGCCCTTTGCTCTCCCTTCCTTGCGGCCCTGGATACCTTCCAAGAGCTGATTGCACTAATCTACAAAATGTTCACTGTATGTTGACTTTTTGTTACAGGGCTTCACTTATTCGTAGAATCGCTCTAATATGGATTTAAAATTCTTAACTCTTGGAACAAGAATTTTGGTCACGCATTATATTTTATAGTGATATATTATCTAGAATCTGTAATTTAGTCCGTTGGTTTATTTCTACCAAAATGTACAAAAATAAAGCAATACTTACAAGGTAAAATCATCTAATAATTCACAGATGTCAGTGCGTGACGCTGTGTTTTTCCTCCTATACGCTCACTATACTTATATATTCTGGATTTTTTCAACAATATTTATATATAACTCTGAATATCAACACTGGCTTCTTATTTCTAGTTTACTTTCTCTTTGCGATGTTTTGCTCCATTTTGAGTCGTTATATTAGAATTTTGTGTAAAATTTCAATTCCAGCTAAATTTACTATATCTCGGCTTCAACTGGTTCGATTTTCACAAAATTCACATCAAATTAAAGCAACCAAGTTGTGTTTTGATACAAGCAGGATCTCAAATTGGTTCCAGCGTAATGTTAAGAGATGTTAAGAGATGTAATACACAGCCAAGATACGCATTTCATAACGATTTGAAATCACTTCCTGTAATTTATCAGCAGACTACAGATATGACAAAGTTCTTGGGTATCTCTTTGAAAACCTAAGAACTTCATCGCGTACTCATTGAGCAGAGGCATCAGCAGAAAGTCTGTAGGACAACCCAACAGAAGTACTACAAAACTTCTTTTTTTTTCAGACCATGTACAGATTGGATTAGGATATCCAAGGATATGAACGTAATGCATCCACATCACTCCACAATACACGCATCTCGCCTGATCAATTCTTCGAGGTGACATCGACAACATTCAAACAAATAAATTCAAATTCAAATTGTTTTATTGCCGGAACATTAATATCGTTATATACACTGTATGGCATCGTCATTTTAGAGTATAGTTACATTCAATTTTGGAGCTATTTTCAATAAATTCGTCTACACTACAAACAGCCATGGCAGTTAACGTATGCTTTATAACATTTTAAAATTCTGTTGTTTCTAGGTCTTTGATTTTCTTAGGAAGATTATTTTATAGTTTTTTACTCGTCTCAACAAAACTATTTGTTATTTGTACATAAATTACATTGACCAATTCTTACATCTGTTCTATCCCTTGTTAAGTGAACAGATTCATTACTTTCTAATTGACTAAGGTTATTCTTCACTTACGTTAAACATTCTAATACATATAGAGATGGCACTGTTAATAAACCAAGTTTTTGAAATAAAGCTTTACATGATGTTTTGTTATCCACGTTACAAATTACTCTAATGGCCTTTTTTTTGAAGAATAATTCTTTTTTAAAAATTTGGATCATTTCCCCAGACTATTATGCCATAAGCTAAGTGGCTGTATATATAGGCGAAATAAACAGTTTTAAGTACCTGTTCAGTGACGCAGTTTTAGTTTTCTAAGCATGAAAATACCTTTGCTCAATTTCTTACATAAATGATCAATGTGATAGTTCCATTTAAGGTTAGATTGTATATACACTCCTAAGAACTTTACTGAGTTGATGGAATCAGTTTTCTTCTTGGTTAAAGAAAACCCTAAGTTGTCTGTTTTATCTTTGTTAACACATAAAAGATTTGCTGAGCACCAATTCTCTACAGTTGAGTTTGCAATAGTCAGGTTGTTTAAAACAGAAAAATATTGTGTCCGGTTACCTTTACAGCTAGATCATCGGCATACATGTAAGAATGAGTAGCGTTGCTGTCTACATTTTTCGCTAAATCATTTATATATAATATGAAAAAAAAAAACAGGCCAGAAGTATGGAGCCTTGAGGTACTCCCAAACTTAATTTTAGATACTGAGAAGACTCACCATTATAACATAATACACACAGATTGATATCTATTTGTTAAATAGGACTGAAAAAATCTAAACTTTGATCACTGAATCCATAATACTTGAGTTTCTCTAATAAGATTCAATGGGAAATTGTGTCAAATGCCTTTGACATGTTATAGAATCGACAGAGTACATTATTTCTGCTATCTACATCCTTAATACATTCACTGTGAGACTTACTATGACATTTACAGCACTATGCTTGGCTCTAAAACCAAACTGTCTGCCTGTAAAAACAGAGTTATTCTCTAAAAAATATACCACTTGTTTGTTAATTATTACCTCAAATACTTTGGATAATATTGGAATTATTGATACTGGTCGATAGTTATTATAATTTAATTTACATCCTTTTTTATATATTAGAATTACTTTGACCACTTTCATACAATCTGGGAAAGGACACTCTTCAGTGCAACTATTGAACAGGTAGGCAACGACTTCGTCTATGTATCTAGCCCTCATCTTAATTATAGATGAGTTTAGCCCATAAATATCTATTGTAATACTGTTGTTTAAAGTATTACTGACCTGGCATATTTGCTTAACTGTTTTATGGCTGATTCAACTGTGGCCTACTATTCACGTTAGGGGCTTTCTCAAGATAAAATGTGGACATTCTTCTTTTAGACGAAGGCACCGCCTTTACTATTTGTTCAACCTTGCTTACAAAATTCCAGTTAAAAGTGTCCAAGGACAGATTGTCATTTGTGCATTTTGGCTTGTCATTGATGTTAAGTTATTCGTTAATGACGTTTCACGTAGCTTTTGATAATCATTAGACGCGGATGATTGTCTCCATGGTGCTGTGCTGGAATACTTTAGTGAAGTCAACGAAGACTTGTGGAGGCAAGATAGAGCGATGGGAAGTAACCACTTTTGTGGCAAGTAGCATCATATGTGTGTCTGTGCACCAGCACCCTGTCTCCGATGCCAACGCAAGCGTAGTTCGGCTATGTTAATAGTGTCACGTCCTCAGGTGTTCTCTGAGAATTTGAATTTTAAACTTTTTGTTTGGTTGCTAAAAAATTGAACTATGATTGAATATAATTTGACTCGGTAGTATAGTGTTAGATGATAGATGTAATTTATTTTACGGTTATAAAATACAAGAGTAGTTATTACTCACAAGATTGATTTTATAAAAGACTGCGATTGGTATCGAACCAATAGTCAAAACAAAATGTGCAACAAAGAAGTTAATTAAAATAGATTTGTCAAGCGAGAAGACTTCCTTCACAGCTTGAACACTGAATCCCTTTTCTTTTTCTGTTCCAAAGAAATTGAGCGTTAAAAGTTAAGGTTATTTTTTTAGAAAGAGAATCTTGCAATATAAAATATACAGACTTACAATATTTCCTTGGCTTCTGCACTGTGTAAAGATGACAGTTCAGTAAAGACAGTCTAACGACAATAGAACGACAGTGACCGACAATGTTTTGACAGTGCAGACC
>JAGDQP010061544.1:839-12022 GCA_022664845.1 Lepisma saccharinum
CACTAGTGACAAAAAACTCGATTGTATTGTATGCAGTCGTTGTTATATGCAACGTAAAAGAATCTCCAAAGAAATATTGTGCTTCCAAAAGCGCGGTAATTGCTTTATTTATGAATGTTTGTAGTACAATTACACGTTGTTGTTCATTTTGCAAATCAATCGCTGAAAATATATGACGCAAAAGTTTGTCTAAAGTGGTGGGTGTCAGAATTTGGTTAACCGTTTTTGTTTGCGCGATATTATATGCAATATATTGTTGAATATTAGCTACACACTGCGTTGTTTGGAGAACAAACAAAGGGTAGTTCAAATATTGAGTTTGAATATCAATTGGTTCTATATTTTCGGGATGAATATTCTCCCATTGTTCGCGTGGAAGATGACAACACATCCTTTAGTAATTTATCCGATTCGAATTAAATTTAACACGACGTTCCTAAGCTAGTATATAGAAAAGCGCAGTACACTAAGTGTATTTTATCTAACCAAAAAGCAAAAACTTAAAAAAATGTGTTAAAAATTAACAAAATTGGGAAATTACCGTATTCGAACTTGATTCGAACTTGGGCGTCCATTCACCATGTGAACGTCTAGAAGTTGTCCTTTGAACGTCTGGCTTCGTCTTGCAATTGTGTTCAATTATAGAGAAATTATTCCTCTATTTGTGGGGGCAAATATTACGTAGACTTTAGGTTTTGTTATTTGGGGGCTAAAGAGAAGTCTACTCGAGCGTAACTCAGATAAAGGTTTGAGCATTCGCAAATACGAGAGGGACGTTCAGCATAAGTTAAGTGGATATTAGCTCTAATATAATTGTAACTTCTGGGATAGAGTATATTCTAGCTTTAGGAATGAAATGGATAACAAGATTTTACATTTTCCCTAAAAAGGCGCAGAATCTCAACTCGAAGATTAATGAGCAAAATAAAATACAGCACACACCGAAAAGCTATATTCAAATCTAAAATATTTAACAGAGCATACGAATCGTTCAGGCAATGAAACTATTTAAGCACCAATGTTCTAAGAAATCCTTGAAACATACCTTGGAAAATAAAGTTGGAAGTTGTGTTCTTCTAAGACTTATATCAAAATTGACTGCTTCTGTTAAGATGAGATTTAAGCTATACTGGACTTCCTTCTATGTTTCTTGGCTTCCTTCTAGCACCGTAGTACTGAGTGACAGCATGGACCGGCTGTGTGAGATAGCAGATCGATTGGTCTGTCGGGGTCCTTTATATACGGTCTTGAAGTGACGAAATAATTTGGTTAATATAGTTCATTGCTCTCTTGTTTGTGCGTCTTAGTGCTTTCACGTGACGATCGTATGATGTCTTAAAAATGAACAAAATGGCCGCTTAAAGGAAAGTAGAACAATAGGTCTACGTCATAATTTCCGTAAGTGTGTGTGGTTTGCTGTATATTGCTTTGCTAAAGGGAGTTCGTGTTGAGCTTCTCTACCCGCCATCTTTATTATTCTTTAGAATTTACAACAGAATAAAATATTTGTGAAAATAAAAGTTAATTATAGAAATATGATTACAAAAATGAAAATTTAAGAATAAATACAAAATTAATAATGATTGACAATGAGAGGCGATCACAATATTTTGTAACCTTTAAAAACAACCAATATTCCTTAGTATTTACCTCTACTTTCAAATGGTTTTCCCCCGAAGCGATAAAATCTTGGAATTTGAATTTAGTTTTCAAACCATTTAGGCTACTGTGGCTTAGGCCGGATTGATTATAATGAAATGAATTAGTGGAATGAAGAAATTGGGAGGAAAAGGAGCAAGATATACCACGCACACGGTGTTTGCCTACCACAAAGACCATATTGCATGAGCTGGTGTCGAACAGAGGACCCCTCATCACCACAGGTGAGCGTTATATCATGAAATCAAAGCGGCCACGAACTAAACAAGTGGGAGCTAACGGACCAGCCTCCATAGTGCCAACTGTGGAATTCGGTTGTCGTGGGTCTTAGTGTGGTTATATTTCCTCTTGAGAGTGTTTGGCCCCTTGGTGTATGAAGGGGCTCAAGGTTACTTTGACATTTTAAGTATTTCCTGCTCCCTACCATCGAATACCAGTTCGGGAATGGACATTGCGTCTTTTGAAAACGACAATGAAGCTATAAGTACTGCAGGGTTTGTACCGTTTGACCACAACATCGTATCATAAATAGATTGGCCTGCGCAGACACCTGATTCGAATGCGATACAATATTTATAGTATGTTTTGGAACCCACACATCGTTCTAGACCACACCAACCTATATTTCTTTCACTTCGGAGCTCCGCGAGGAATGGACTACCATTCCCGAGGACACTTTCCATCACCTGATTGAAAGTGTGCCAGCTATCATCAAGGGTACGGGTAGGACAACACCGTATTGACTGCCAGTTTTTCCTGTAGAGGGCGGTCCAAACAAACAGGGGAAACATTATTACAATAGAACACATTTTACGTTTTCCAAATTATTGTTCTATGGACATTTTTTTTTTTCAATTCTATGTCTGTTCTTTCAAACTTTGAAGGTTTCTGAATTAAACTGTTTCAATTCTTTTACGGTGCTTTTATTCCTTAAAAATTTCCAGCAAGGTTTTCCATGGTAAAAGGCTAGTGCATTTGAAACATGCACGTATAATAAATCAGTATAAAAAAAAAACCCTTCGAGGTAAAGGGAAAAGTGACACAAGAATTCTGCTCACAATAGAAGTGATATTCATTTTACGACTAACTTTGTTTGTGTTACTATGATGGAAGTATTTCCTTTGTAATAAAATTAAAATACTTAGTATCCTCCCTTCCCCCATAGTGACTCAAAGAAAGTCAATTGCAAAATGGATATAACTTCTTTTGGGAGCAGAACTCTTGCGCCACTCTTTCCTTTACTCCGAAGGGGTTTTCCTACTGATATCACTTTCTTTGTAAGTCCCTGTATCTCGAAAACGTTAACGCCTATCAAAAAATAAGCATAAATTTGCTTCTACGAGGACCGCAATTGACTGCCAAACCCCGTGGTACCACCATTTTCGGCTAAAACAAAAAGATACACAGAATGACACACACACTTTTCGACCATTTCTGCAAATTCTGTGATTGGGCTAAAAAGTCCAATCCATAACATTTGAGCCCTTTAATCGATGTTTACGTGTAATACACCGTTTGAAAAATACTGAAGCATGGATTACAATTCCGCAAGTTTCTGCCGCGTGTATGGTCTGTGATATCAGAAATGTGACATTTTAATTTTATTCGAATCGCCCTAGGGTGTTCCAGGAAGTCCTACCTGCTGACGGTTTTCCTGTGTCTTAGTATGGAAAAGAGGTTTAAAATGCAAGTTCAAGCGTCAAAATCGGGCTTATAGTTCGCAAGTTCCGAAATAAGCTGTATAGGTGTGAGTACCGCTAACAGATTTATTTCTGAGCGTCACTCGAAGAATTACCTTTCTTCCTGATAACACACAAATTAATATTTTGGAAAAAAAAAATATTTCTCTGTTCGTGAAGTGCAAACGTGTGTGAATAACCATTTTCATATTTTTTTAAAGAAAGAATTTACAAGATGATAAAAAAACAATAGATTTAGGTACTAAAAATAAATAGGCCTAATAATTGCCTAGATGAGTGTTTGTTTGTTGAGTTATGGTTATGGTTTCTTGGTGTCTTGTGCTCATAGTCTTTCTTCAGTTCTTCAAGGTGCATGTTTCAAGATACAAGATGTGTCTGTTTCATGGTACAAGAGACTGTACCACATCATTAAACATGACGGCAAACTGAAAATATTTCACGTAGTATAGAAGTTTGTGTCACAGAAAACCTTATCTAATTCTCTTGTATACGGTTAATAATACGTATGAAAGAAAGCCGATACGGCAACGACGGTATAAAACAATAATTAAATCTGAAAACAGTTACTTTGAACAATCGAAAATGCTATTTTACAATTAACTCAATACCAGCCTCCTGAATACAACGGAAACTATGAAGCTACAGCCTGGGAGGCTTGACACAGAACATTGTACGGAGTAGCCGCTATATAGAATAGGGGAGTCAGAAACATTCGATTGTTCGAAGATACAGGATGCTCAAGATTCAATAGTCTCTCCTACCTCATTTTCAGTTGGGTGTCCGGATACTTTTCGTTACATGGTGTATATTAAGTAGTCCCCGCACAGTTACGACTATGTTCAATACCTTTTCATAGGCAGGGCACAGAGGAACAAAACTGTTGATCTTAGGGACTGCAACAAGGTGAGATTCAAATAAAATTAACCATGCCTGTTCACATCAAGATTTATTTAGAATAAACAAAACTAAATAAACATGTGTTCCACTGTACAAATGTGCAAATGGAATCACTCACCTAACCTCATAAAAATATAAGACCAAGCAGGGGTCGAAAAAAAATAATACACTTCGGAACTTGAAATCTGCTCAATAGAAAGTTTTGCACAAACAAGACACAAAAAGCCATCAGACTTTTTGCAGACGATTGCTTCATTTTGCATAAATAACGCAACTGAGCCATTTTGAAGTCTCCGTGACAGTTTCACGACGCCTTCCGTGTTGTCGATGGACTGAAGCATTCCCACAGCCTCGCGATCATCACCCATGATCATCTTAACTGGTTCGCCATGTTTGGGCACCACAGGTTCTAGATGATCCGCAAGAACACTCAGAACACAGTCCTCTTCCGGCAGGAATACATTACACATGCCACCCTATGGAAGAGAAGGGATATATTGTTAGAACATTTCGAACAATATGCAGGGTGAGTCAAGAGGAATACACAGTATTTGTGAAGGTAAAACTAAGGATTAGATAGTATAGGATCGCCAGCTCGCACAGGCGACAATAGTTTGAATTAAAACCTATAATTGAATGATAGTGACACCTAGTGACCAGCGAGCATCAGCTTTTTGCTTTCTATTCTCAAAAGATGGCAGCACTATCTACTCACTCAAGAACCGTTCATAGTGGATCTAGAACCGCGCTAACTTTGTCTTTAAGAAATGAAAAAAAGGAAATTATTATTTCAATATTTCGACATCAGCAAGCAGCACGAAGTCTTATAATGTGTTCACATTAGTGATGTTTGTTAGTGGATTGTATTGTTAGAATATAATCTAAATGTCATTCCAACAACTTCAAAGAACCACAACCCCAAGGATCAGCGGCCCTACCAAGCTCTTACTCGAGGCGCTACTGTTGTGGTTTGATCCCTTCTGCGGGAGTGGACACGTGCTTTCCGAAAAGAAACGAAGTTCGCCAAAGTTCTTTTTAACCGGCCAGCTACGTTGTGTTCTTGCTGTCAAAAATCGAGCAGACTTTAGAACACTTGTTATTTTTAAACTGGCACGACTATCGCTCGATACTATCCCCATCTATACTTCATACTCTCAACTCCCTTCAACTATTGATCCTTAGTAATACTACCCGCGACTCTTAAATATCGTGAAAACGTGTTTCCGATTCCCAGCTGTTATCAAGATATAACTTCAGAATAAAGAGTGTATATAGTCATGAATCATCGTCCTGTCGAAACCGGCAAGTCCTTCAAGGTAGGCTAAGCCCTTTTTATTCATCTTGATCGCTTTTCCTTTTAATTTTCAGCAACAAATGCCATGAAAGCTTAAAGAACAGCTCTCTCTCTGTCTCTGTTGACAACTTTCAACTTGAGAATTACTAGAAATGTGGTTGAGGTGTCGTTGGAAACGTTTCGACGCAATTGTTCAAAGGGAACATAAATCATGCAAATAGGATGCTCGCTGTTGAAGCCTAGTAGTAGCACATGTGCAGTGTCCCTCAGCCTAACTTGCTTATCTCAACACACGATGTATTTTCCTTAATAGCGTCAAGGAGTTGATTTATTCTTCCGACGGTGGTGTTGTCGGAAAGGTCTCAGCGAGACTTGCTCAAACCCGTATAGGTGCACATTGCAGAGGCAGATCCAAACACAGGGGCGGTGCCAGATATACGAGCAAGTTGGATCTTTGGAACTACAGGGCTAGGAAAGTGTTTGAGTTCTCGTTTGAAAGACATTGGCAAGACGAATTCAAATCTGTATCATTCATCCAGACTGTAGGGACGGATCTCGAATTTCAAGGGGGGATTTTGAACTTAGGAACTAGTAGGACTAGGAAGGTGATTGAGATGTCGTTGAAAAGGTCGCAATTTTTCCAACCGAACATTCATCATATATATAGGATGCTCACTGCAAAAGTACGGCGGTAGCGTCTATGCATAGTCCCCCGTCTGGGCTCAGCCTATTTTCTTTTTTTTTTTTTTTTCAAATCCAAGATGATCCTCTTCAATTTCTGTATTCACTCTAGCGCAGCGTTCCGCAAACTATTTTGAAGTGTGTACCAGTTGTATTAGTTGGTAGGCTAATACCCTGCCCTCTCCAAGGGCAGGCCTTTAGGCCCTAGCGTAGAATCTTCTGTTTAAAACTCGTAGACTGAGTGTGCTATTTGGCTGATTCTTTGATTACTACATCTTCTTCTTCTCGAATGGAATCATAACTGTTTCTGAAGACGCGTTTTATAAATATTCATAAATCACTCGATATAACGGTACGACCGTAAATTTTCCTCCAACTAAAGCACTTTTGTGAATTATAATCAAACATGGGAGCTTTATTACGTTTTCCGTAAACGGTCATAAGAAAGTTAGTTTTTAAGATTCCTTTTCATTATTTATTTATTTAGGAATTATTTGTTTACATTTCATTTATATTTATTATTTCTTTAATATGTATTTATTATTTATTTTTTATTTCTTACGCATTTATGTACCTAAAATGTCTTGTGTGTTTTAATTCTGTTTCCTTGTTATGTTGTTTCTTGTTACAAGTTTGTTATAGTGGTCTAGTTGACTAAGGGGTGTGAGCGAAGAACTGTGATTTGTTAAAATTCGTTTAGTTTTGGAAAGTAAACGAATTCTGAGACGAGATTGGTGGATGATGTAGACAGATTCTCTTGGCCTTCTGCTGCTTGCTATCAGCTGTTCGTGTTGACTAGTGATGAGTCTGACGAAAATGTTGCCAGAATATTGAAACTGTAATGCTTGTCGTGTCTTTTTACAATAAAGCTAACTGTGATGGCCTTGTCAGCCTATTTTAATTAAATTAAATATGGATGCAAGGCTTAAATTATGGCCATAAGATCTTGAAATAAGAAAATGATATACAAACTGAATATGCGTACGCTTACCTTCAACATCGTACACATTCCTCGCTGCCTTGGAATCTTCTAAGATAACGGCGATTAAAACACAAGTTTCGCTAAATAATGCATTGGCTTCATCAGGTGAAAAAAAGGCAGATTAAAAAGTTGATGGAATAAAAGAAGAAATCCGCCGATACACCTTTCTAAGTTTTCTTTACAGATGAAATCCAAAATGGCGGTTCAGAGCGGAGACATAGTACATGCAATGTTTCTACAGTGAATTGCGGAATGGAATGCTGTTGTCAAATATTAAAATAGAAAGACTTCGATGAACAACTGTGTGTTTGGTTATGTATTGGAAGTTATGTGTAAACAATATGTTAAAAAAAGGTGTTGAAAACAACGAATAAAGGTTTTAAAAATTAACATCTCGTTTTACGGTATTTTATTTATTATGTCAAACCACGATTTATTTAACATGGCTTGATCTAAATTTAGTGCACATTGTTTTGTTTTTTATGAATAAGGATGTCCATAAACCGCTCTTTGCGGGAATATGATTTATGCAATATCTTAGCATCAGTTATTTGATGCGTGGTAGCTTTTAGGTGTTGTGAGAAACAAGATGGGATATTCATTCTTTTTGGCATCTCTAACACGTTTCGTGACCCTGGTGTTAAGGTCGTATATACTCGTCCTTGCCCTAGCAAGCGATCTGGTAAACCCAACAATCTGCTTTTTTTTTTCTTTTTTTTTGGTGGGGGGAAATAGTAACTTTTGAACTGGGTGAAATTTTTATTCAAAGTTTTTGGGGGCTTTAGGGCGGGTTTTAAAAAAGAAACATGTTTCAGTCCATCAGTAAAAGGATAGTATAAGGACAAACCTGTCCACGTTTGACTTTATTTTTCTTCACATTTCGTTTTTCTACTTTTATACTGTTTTGATCGTGCCTCTTTTTACCTGAGGAAGCTAATGCATTGTTTGGCGAAACTTATCGTGTTTGTAATCTCAGTTGTGTTAAAAGCTTCAGCGAGGACAGTGTGCGATATTGAAGGTAAACTTATAATTTGGTTCTCGCTACGTAAACTTACGTACATGCAAAGTTATGACGTGTACATTAAACACAAGTGCAATAGAGCGTCATAATGACGTCACAAGCAGGACAATTGAATGGAACTGAATCGAATTTTATTTAATGTTTAGGCAACTATGGCTCAGGCCGACAAAAGTAGAACAACTGTGCATTGCCAGTTTTAAATACAACAGTATTTTTGTCTTCCGTTGTGCATTATTACTCCGTTCCTGCGTTTTGTTATTATTATTGTGGGTGTTGCTTGATGTTGTGAGGCCTTTAGGAACCCGCGACTACTGTTAGCGATTTTGAAAAGAGAGGAAGGAGTTCCATTTATCTTCAGTACTCCTCCATAAGAGGTTCACCACGTGCTGGCTTTGTCCGCTACAGCGGTCACGTTCTTGCGTTATACGAATGCGGTCGCGTGGGGTCCGTGCGGAACCCTGTGATAAGCACAGCTTCATAGACAATTATGGCATTTACTTTGGGCTGATTGTATTTCATTAGTATCTCTAATATACGTTCGATTGAAAATAATAAGTTGCTGGATTTGTTTAGTTATTGTAATTTCGGCTACTATACATAATGTCTTTGAATACCAATTTGTTAGAGAAAACATAACTAATGAGGTTGCGTGGGGTTTGCCTGAACCCCAACGTATGCAATACTCTAGTAATATATATTTGTATTTTTTTTTTTAATAGAATCATTTACTAATAGTGTAAGTCATTTAGATTTTCTTTACACAAACGTAACATAAGAAACGTCACTCTAAACGAAAAAAAAATGATTCAAAAGATAATCATACAGCAAAACTGTACTCGGTCGCCTGATGTTCGCACAGACCCCATGACAGAAATAGTACGTCCATATTTCATCGCAGACTAATTTCGTAGGCGCCATTAGGTGGTGGAAAGAAAAACTCAGCTACTGGGAACGAGCTGAAAGGGCGGTAACACCTACAAAGTTATTTAAAAATCTACTGGGGTCTGTGCGAACCCCACCTAACCGCTCTACGTTTCCTTCCATAAGATTAAATGTTATTCTACCGGAGACTTTTACAATTACGGTAATAGGATCGCTGTCGACCCGAAAATATGCACGTATATTTTCGGAAATTCTTTATTATTCTCCTCATTAAATTACAGCACCATACAAATGAGGACGTCAGAAAATTTCATTAGAATAAAATGAATTATGAATCGCGCGTCAGTAACAATTACGCAACGTAGGAGCATTTTTGTTGAAGTCAATAATTTGTTATGTCCTGAAATAAAAGCACTGCATAGCACACAAACTATTAAAATAACTCATATGGAAAGGATTAAGGGAAAAGTTAGAAATATAAGACTAATTTTACTTGCTACAATAAACAGCAGAATCAACGTATGAAATAGTTTATGTTTGGGTAAAAAAAAGGAGACCGTTGCATTAACTTGTACACACATTCCTGGTATTTTTCGGTTCTTTTTGTCGTTTTTTTTTCAGGTAATTAACTTTCTTTTCTACTTGCAAAAAAAATCAAAATGGTGCTGGGGTTTTACTTACAATTCGGTCCTTCCGCAGTATTTTACCTATACAAGCATTATTGTTCGTAAAATAGAGTGACAACACTAATGACTGCATTGCTCAGGTTCGGGAAAATCTACAGTAATTGTGTCGAATAACTTTTATGGCAAGTTTGGTGCAGCTCTGACTGAATGAAAGCAATTTGAATAATTGGTCAGGGTGGCAAAATTTTCGAGATTACAAAATTCCCTGATTTAAACAAAACAAGCTGACATGGCTATCATACTTAACTTTATTTCAAAAACACACAGCCAGCCTAACTGTTTCAATGTTCTAACAAAATCTTTCTCAGATGACACATAAATACACACAAATAGTTCATAACATGTACCAGAAGGTCCAGAGATTCTTTCTACGTCATCCACGAATCACGTCCCAGAATGCGTTCACTTTTCAAAACTAAACAAATTCCAACCATTCCCAGTCCTTCTCTCAGAAGCCATACCCATGGTCAATTAAACCACTATCACAAACTTGAAACAGGAAACAACCAACAAGGAAATATAATCGAGACACAAATATCTATAAGATAAACAAATGCGTAATAAATAAATATTAACTGACAGCCACATAGGCAGAGAACCCCTAAGTAAAAAAGAATAAATACATTGGATATTGATCCACAACATTCGCCGTGAAGACAACACGCCACAGGATATATTCTCTATAAACAGAAAATCTGCTAACTAGTGTGATTAAAACACCCGAGCTCCAAGCCTCGCCCATACTTAAAAATGGCACATGCCATATTTTAATCAATTTATTTGTATCATTAAAGGACGAATTAACAATCGGGGGAATGATGTAAAAAGAAATTAAAAGAAAATAATAATGAAAATCTGGTATATCAACTGTACAAGTCCAACGACCACATGATATTAATAATTTATTTGAAGGACTTCCATATGTCATAGGTACATAAAATTTTGAAGATATAAACTTTAAGAACGTCTGCCAAGTCAAAATCGCCACATTTGAAATTTTTTAAAAAAATATGCTTAATAGTTTGTACTATGTTTGTGCTGGATTGTGCAGCAAAAATTTTCATTTGTGCTCAGAAACATAACCAAATAATTAAATAATAATGTGGCGATTCTGGCTTGACGTCAAGTGAAAATCGCCACATCTCTAAACATTTCTCTACGAAACAAAAGATAGACGGGCATTACTATAGTAGTGACATACCACTTTTAAAATCACTAAAACCAAACCAAAAACACACACATTACGTGTTCATGGGAGGCGAGCGGTTTACGCAATTGTTTTCTTGCACTTTTTTTTTAGATTATCTTAAATTAGTGACCATACAAACGTGGAGGTTAGGTAAGGTTAGGTGCGGTCATGTATCATTACAAAATATATTTT
>JAGDQP010061545.1:0-12022 GCA_022664845.1 Lepisma saccharinum
ATATTGTATGTGTGAAAACAAGTATAAGGTTTTAATCCCATTGTTCACGCAACCTTTGTGTTTTATTTTCTAAATGACCTACATTGCGACAAAATTTTGTATTCGGAAAATTTTACTTCATTATCAATATAACCGGTGTTTCAATTGATGAAACAATTCCTACAAGAGTATTTAATTACAATTTTGTATTTACATTTTTTTAAAATTTATATGATAAGCAGAAGACCGATATATGTGATAAAAACGGGAAAACCCATATATATAATGGGCTCCTGCTAGCGTAGTCGGTATGCTTCCAAGTCCTCCCTGCCGGCCGGGTGGTCGAGCGGTCTGCCGCGTTAGGCCATCGGCTCGAAAGTCCCGGGTTCGAGTCCCGGCAGGGGGATGGGTGTGGATTTTAACTGGCTGTAAATGGGCGAATCATGACGGGCCGAAGTCCAAAGTTACTACACTGGCCCATATACAAATAAAGTTTACCAAAGTTTTTTTTATCCAAGTCCTCCCACCATTTTTTTTGCTGGAAAACGGGAAAAGAGAAAAAAAGGGAGGAAGCAACTGCCCAGTGTTCAGTTAGGCAGTCTTGTAAGGGAACCCGACGAATCGACATGTAACGAATTTAGCTTGCGTGCTTTTCCCTCCTCCAGGAGGAGGGATGGAATTACTGTAAATTATTTCTGATTTTAATGTCTCCAAGACATTTTCTGTTACGAACTACTCAGTCTGTCTAACGAGGGAAGTAACAATGAGCTCATATCGAAACCTACCGCAAAATTTCACGCAGATGAAGGAAGTCCCACAGAAAGACCATACATAAAAAAATCAGCTGCTCTTTTGAACTCGAAATACCCGAAATGGCATTTTGAAATGTTGCTCATCACTGTCGGCAAATGTACAATAATAAGTGCATTACCACCCCTTGTAAACTGCGTGTTAATGAGAAAAAAGTGAATAACAACAACGTGGGTACATACTAGACCTAGGGGGAAGTCGTATGGTAGGGTTAACCTTGACGGCGACCATCTTGAAATCCACAATTTTGAATTCAGGTCAAGTTTATTAAATAGTAACAGGGTGATGTGATAAACCATTTTGAACTAGAATTTAATCAGAAAAATAATGGTGAGGTTAGTTTTAAGATACGGGTAGGTGGTAAAATGTTACAGGTATATTAATTGTTTGTTTCCGTTGTGCACAAGTCCCTTACAATACAACGCATTCTAAACTGCGTGTTAATGATAATAAGTCAATAACAACATGGTGTATATATATGAAGTCAAGAGGAAAGTTCGTGATAAGGGGGACTGTGACGGCAGCCATCTTGAAATCCGCCATCTTGAATCAGACACCCAGTTTGTAACTAGAAAGCATAGGGTGCGGAACCTCATTTTAATAGCAAATGTTCTCAACAATCCAATTGTATGCCTATTTTTGCTCTATCGTTAACCAGTACGAAGTTAGGGCTGTTGTGATTGTGTACCAAACGTCAATACGCCGCTCTTTTAAATGGGTAACATGTTAATTTACACCGGATGTGTTAACATTCCAGTTTGCACTTTGCTGAACGTTGGGCGTGACTTGGAACTTAAAATGGCTAACAATAAACAGGAATGGGGAAAATATTGAAAAATCCCTTGAAGCGATCGTTATCGTTGGTTTCTTACTTCTTTTGTTTAGTGCACATTAAAAACAGCCCTTCGTACCGGTTAATGATAGTCCGAAAATAAGCGTACCATTGGATTGGTGAAAACATTTGCTATTAAAATTAGGTGTCGCACGTTATGCTTTCTAGTTACAAAATTTGTGTCTGATTCAAGATGGCGGATTTCAAGATGGACGCCGTCACATTCCCTTATTATGAACTTTCCTCTTGACTTCATTTATATCACCATGTTGTTATTGACTTATTATCATTAACACGCAGTTTAGAAGGCGTTGTATTGTAAGGGACTTGTCCACAACAAAAACATAAGCAATTAATATACCTGTAGCATTATACCAGCTGCGCGTATCTTAAAACTATTGTTTTTCTGATTGTTTCTAACAACGTCTCCATTGTTTTTCTGATTAAGTTCTAGTTCAAAATCATGTATCACATTACCCTGTTCCTATTAAAAACACTTGACCTGAATTCAAATTGGCGGTTTTCAATATGGTCGCCGTCAAGGTATACCCAACCATACGTCTTCCCCCTAGGTCTAGTATGTACCCACGTTGTTGTTATTCACTTTTTTCATTAACACGCAGTTTACAAGGGTTAGTAATGCACTTATTATTGTGCATTTGCCGACAGTGGTGAGCAACATTGCAACATGCCATTTCGGGTATTTCGAGTTCAAAAGAGCAGCTGACCTTTTGTGTATGGTCTTTCTGTGGGACTTCCTTCCTCTGCGTGAAATTTTGCGGTAGGTTTCGATATGAGCTCATTGTTACTTCACTTGTAATTAAATTCACGATAAAAAATTTTCAGAGCTATGGTTTTTGGATTTCATTTATTTTTAATGTGAGCTCATTTCGTACAGAGAAATCATTTTCCGAACAAATTGGTGCACATTTCAAGTAGGATTATACGACACTAATCTAAGATTATTAACATTTATCGACGATGTATGTAATTTGAAAAGTTGAGGGATGGATTCTTTGAAAATTGGGCTGTTAAGAAAATCTGGATGCATGCTAGATTAAGGATATTAATTGGTGGTAGAATTTGTATTGGTTTTATTCTAGTAGCTGCTGATTGATGGTGTATTGGAGGTATCTGTTTGTATTGGTGGTGGTGTATTTGGTGTTAGTGTAGTAATTAGCAATCTTAGATAGTTGGGTTATTTGTGGTAGGTTTTTTTTTATCCTTTTAATGTGTAGATTAGATGTGGTGTGTTGTTAGTAATTAGATCTGGAGGTATTCTTTTATTTCTTTAGTAGTTAGCTTGGATTTACGTATCCGTAGCTAGAATTTTAGTGGAATAAGTAGAACTTATTTGGTTTTTGGTTGGTGGGTTAGAAACTGGAGATGTACTGGTAAAGAAGGAATATAGATAGCCTAGCTGGAATCAGTAGATTGAATGGGACCGGAGGTGGTAGCTAGTGATTTTTGGAGGTATCATTAATGAAAGTAGAAGTAGAATTGATGAATTAGGGTTAAGGTAAATATGTGTTGTTTCCTAGTGCTGGTCAAAATAGTTGGTGGTAGCATCGAAAGATTTATGGATAATCTTATCCTGTGCAATTTTAAGGGAAGAATATTAGATTAGGGTAGCAGTTTAAATAGAAATTAGGATGCTACTAAGAGACAAACCTCGCTAGCAGATCGTTTGATTATTGAAAAAAATCCCTAGCCCTATTAAGATATTATAGAGTAGAATTTGATACTTCGCTACTTTCTAGAACGGTCCCCATGGCTATTATTTTTTCTAACGATCTTCGACTAGCTTCTTGAAATGTTAAAATTTGAGTCTATAGTAAATTAGCAGAGTGAATTCGTTATTTTGGCGAGATATTATTTTGACTCAGTTTTCAACTCTTTCAAATATCAGGATGCCTATTCAGCCACTAGAATAAAATCAAAACAATTATTTGTAAGAATAATAATTAAATGACCAGATCAATTAGGAGGAAAACACAGAGATATATGTTCTTTCTTATAAAATTAAAAGAGACTATGAATATAATAATATAAAAAATAAATTTATGATTCTCATTTGAAATAGTGCAATGTCTGTTCTAAAAACAGATCTTAGAAAACCTACAATTGGTTGAATTTCAATCTGTGTCAGCAACTCGGATTGCAGGATAGGATCCGGTTGCGTAGGCTTCCAAGTCCTCCCACCAATTTTTTGTTGGATAGCGGGAAAAGAGAAAAAGGGAAGAAGCAACTGCCCAGTGTTCAGTTAGGCAGTTTTGTAAGGGAACTCGACGAATCGACATGTAACGAATTTAGCTTGCCTGCTTTTCCCTCCTCCAGAAGGAGGGATGGACTTACTGTAAGTTATATCTAATTTTAATGTCTCCAAAATATTTTCTGTTACGAACTCCTCAGTATGTCTAAGTAAAGTTCAAGATAAGATTTTTTTGAGAGCTATAATTTTGGTTTTCATTTATTTTAATGTGAGCTTACTTCGTGGAGAGAAATCATTTTCCCGCCAAATTGGTGTACATTTCAAGAAGGATTATACTACACTAATCTAAGATTATTAACATTTATCGACGATGTATGTAATTTAAAAAGTTGAGGGATGGATTCTGTGAAACTTATGACAAAATAGTGTTCAAATACACTGCTCGCCATTGAAAATGTACCACTAAGAAAGAGCGAATACAGCAGTCCCAACTCGGCAGATATTTAGCGTTTGGTACAAGTTGTAAATCATTAAACTTGCAACTGCGTGGAACATGGCAACAGCGAAACAAAACTGCTAAAGTTAGTAGCCTCTGGGTCCCCCAAGGATATTCAGAGCGGCTTCACCACGGCGAGAAATAGAAAGGGTGAGCTTTTGGATATGATACTGGAGTATGGCAAGCTATGCATCGTCGACACGATGCCATAGTTCACCAAATGTAGCTGATGGAGGTATCTGCCGTTAGAAACGTCGTGCAATCATGGATCAGAAGTGTTCTAACGGCGAGAGATCACGTGAACTCGCTGGCCGAGGAAGTAGTAAAACGTTGTGTCCATCCAGAAACAAGAGAACATCACGTGCTATATGCGGGTGCGCGTTATCCTGCTGGAATATGGTCAACGGCAGGACCTGCGCAAGTCAGCCCAACACTTTCTGATGTCCATTTAGATGGTCAAATGTCATTCAATGCGAAAGAGGCACGAACAGGCACGGAATCCAATGGCATACCACACCATAACACTCAGTATCGAACAGCCATAGCGATGCAAAATGCAGACATCACCCAGCCTGGTGCCACTGTACCTCAAGATACGGAAGCGACCATCATGATGCTGTACACAGAAGTAGGATTAGTTTGAAACGATGATGTCCTACCATTCGGCTCTCATGACCGACGTTCGCGATACCATTGCAGTCGCTCATACCTATTCTGTGCAGTCAGCGAAAGAAGCAATGACGGGCTCCGTGCTAATATGCCCCGCCCTGCCAGACGATGTAGATCAGTTCGTGGGAACACTGGACGCTGTGCTACATCCACCAGTGCGTGCGCCAGTGTTTGGCATGTGACTGTTGGATACGCCAGAGCTAAGCGCATAAACCGTCTGTCCTCGCGGCCCGTGGTATGGCGCAATTATTGGAATCACGATGAATGGTGGAAATCTACAAGAAGATCTGTCACATTCGAGAACGAGGCGTCATTCGAGCATATGTACGTGCACTCTCAAGTCACACTAATAGTCATCTGCCGCTGCACTATGGCGCTCTGCTCTCCCTCCGATTGCTGTTCTTAGATGGCATACCTGACGCCTATGACGCGCCACACAGTTGTTTATCTTTCCATGCCCTACATATTCTGAAAATTTTGAATTAATAAGATTTATCCTTCTTGGTGTTGGATTTTAATGTCCAGCGGTGTAAATAGGAAATGTAATTATGAATCATACCTTGGAGAGTCACTAAGAGGACTTTGATACTCAGTACTGCAGGATTGATTGTAATCTGGAACACTCAATCGCCCTCTTCGAACATACACGGAATTTCGTTTCGACTCCAAATAGGATAAAGTTGGTAATGTTCCCATGTACAAAGGATTATTCATCTTGTCTCTCTTTAAAACAGCTTGTGACACTCTTGCAAGGTTAACATCTTTCCGGGTGGAAGTATTGCGCAGGAAAACAAAAAATGTTGAAAAAGGAAGAACAATACTTCAAATATTGAAATTATACTTCCGCCGAAGAAAAATCCTGCTATGCCTTCAAGTGAAACTGAAATAATAATAATAATAATAATAATAATAATAATAATAATAATAATAAAGTGTTTATTAAATTAATATAAATATTAACACAAACTTTATTTCTGCATGAAATGGAGTTATCTAATTACATTTTTCATAACGGCTAGAATTTCCCTCGAATTATCAGCAGAAGCAGGAATTCGGATTTTGTATGAATTTATCGGATGCAACAAATTTATACACTTAAAACTAGAATGTGTTGTTGTTTTCTACCAAATGTTAATGATGCAATAATTTACAGACAATACACATGTCGTCAATGAATTGATGATGTGACTAGTAGCGTATGCTGACTTTTGAAGTTGGGCATGCAATGTTATTACTACTACTACTACTATTATTATTATTCAAAAGAATTATGCCAAAATCGCATCATTTGTGCATACCACACTTGAATGTCCTGTAAATATAGTATGTTTAAAATGGTAGACTGGCCAAACTAATTGCGACAACACTCGCCAATTACTTGAAACAAAATTCCATTCTCCTTGTCTTCTTGCAGAGTTCTTCGGTGATTCCGGCAAAGAATGAATCGTTGCTTAATGTTACGCACATAGGTTTTGTTTTGTGACTTTAAGTTCGTTAGAGCTGGAGTAGGTCGTCCATTTCTAATTATACTTAACTTTTCTCCAAAGGACGAACACTGAAAGGTTTCTCAAACAAGTTCGGAATTATATCTTCTCTATCCACAATTAACACTCAAAATATACACTGCACACAACACTAACGATAAAGTAAAGCGGACCCCACTATAAAAATTTCAAACGCAGCGAAAGGAAATAGAATTAAAGACCGCGCCACAACACAAATCTTTTCGAAATTTCTATGAGTCAATGAACTTTTCCCGTTAGACCGATGACTTCCGAGCCCTAACAACACATACTCTGTCGTCTAGATGGCAACTATGCTGCATGCAACTTGTAGCGTTGTAAGCATTTTGGATTTCTCACCCGTCTTTCACCCAATAAAACATAAGTTCAGAGGCAAGCGGATGACAAAGAACATGAGTAGACGCCCACATAGATCGACGAGAATACTGCAGCGCCACACGTGAACAGTTTAGTAGTTTTAAACTACTTACTCCCAGCTTTCGTACTACGCGTTCTGGTCTAGGATGCCAGATGAAGTTTCGAAATTTCTCAAAATCTTTTCTGTTTTCTCTTTGGAAAATAATAAAATAAATAAACTACAATCCGAAGACATGCACTGCATGCCTTGCATTTATGGAGAATACGCCGCTGGATGCGACATGTCTTGACTTTTGTTATTGCACGTGACAGCGATTTAAAATCTTCCTTCGGAAATATATTTTGTTGCTTATCTGCAGGACTATATTTTCGAAATTAAAAGGAACTCAAGTACAACATTTTGACATGTCATACAGCAGATTGGCAACGGCTAGGTGGTAGTCATAAATGAATTATTTTGTTTCGAATTACATCACTTCGCCCTGCAATAACGATATGACATGTGTCTTTAGAGGCATTACTCAATATTCATTATAGTGGAAAGGAAATAACTTAAAGTTGTGTGACTGTTTTCTAATAGCGAAAAATATTCACTTTTTGTTACCTGAATAGACAAGCAAAAGCTTATTTTGAAAATGTAATTTCTGAGAATCCAAAATGGCTTTGAAGTTTCCATTATTTTAAACTTTATTTCTTTTGTTACATGTACTACAGAATATAAATTTGTTTCCTCTTCATTGCCATGATTTAAAAAAAAAATGTAAATTTTAACAAAAAGGGCTGCAACTGTCACCCTTATTTTGAAAGTGGACCAAGTTAGGACACAATCAAGCAGCTCATGCGCAAGATTCCAGGGGCAAAGCAAAGTTGCCAGTTGCAAACATTAAAAATTTTAAACCAAAAGTCTAATTTCGCATTGAAAACGTAAAATAAACAAATTTCTTCAATTCATTGCATGTAAACATAAAAATAAAGTTTAAAATAACGAAAACTTAAAAAATAAAGAGAGAGAGAGATTAAATTAATTTTACTAGCGGTGACAGCACTATAGCTTACGCCCGTTCGGAGAAAACTTCGAAGTTACCGTATGTGAGCACCTCAAAATTTTTATTTTCAGAAAGAAAGCTTTTACATGTTTATGCATGACTAAAGTTACCTAGTAACATTTTTCACTGTTACAAAGCATTCACACAAGCTTGATTTTTTTTTTTGGTTCCTACCTAATGTTCATTAGGCGATGAAGAAAACGCCACATAAAAGCAGGAACACAAAAACATGTCAACAATGTAAGAAATGTAAAGCTTCATTAAAATACGTTCCTCTGTTTACAGTCAAGAATGTTGTCAGCTAACGGAAAGAATACTGTGCACTGTCACAACGGAAAAGGTAGGTTAAATAAAGGGGCGCATTTCATAAATAGATCAACAAGAAAAATGTGTGAAAATGAAAGTCCTAAATCTTTTTACTACTTAAACATAATTTCATACATACTGACATACATGTGCATACACAAGCACAAGCATATACATCTTAATATACAGTGACAGCCAAAAGTATTGGAACAAAGTGATTTTTGCCTTGAGCATTACTACAGTAATGCGTATATGAAACTTAGCAAAACACAAATTGTAACACATTTTTTTAAAATTAATAATAATTTTAGCTGGAAAATAAAACTTAAATGTAATTTATAAGGATTTATAATTGAAAATAAGGTTATAATCGGACAGACTATTTCAACATAGTCAGCTACGTAATTAAAATCCTTGTAAGGTTTCTTTTTCTCCTCGTAGCTCTTTAAAGCTTCTTTGGCATTAAATGACATGGTTTTTTTACAAGAAACACTCGCGATTTTGTTGAAAATTCGTATGTAGGTAAAGTGCCTAGGGAAACCTTCACAACTAAAATAACAGACACTGCCGTCAACAAACAATAACAGGGTAGTCATAGAAAGATGGAACGTAGAAAGCAGGTAATTCGAATTCAGAGTACGGAAAACGTCTTTTCTCTAATAAACTGTTACATATGTTGAAATAAAATGGCTATTAATTGATACTGGATAGGAAGTGATACATGCTGGATGTTATGAGGCAATGACGATGTTGATGTTTAGAAGGCAGGAAGCGTGAACATTTAATGATGTAGCATAAATGCCTCGATCCTTCTCAAACAAGCGAACCGACTTCACTGAAAGCCAAAGGGTACTGTAGACTTATATACGCAATTTTTCAGTTAACGTTCCTTTGCTTATGTAAAGACGAAGAATTATGTTGGCTGTTGTGACGTCCTGTCTCCTTGCAGCGAGTTTTTTTCGGTATATCTGAAAACCGCTTTGCAAATTCTAATATACATTCTTGATAGGTGTGTGTGTGTCCTGTCTTTTATATCATCGAGCCGGCCTCATTTTGCACGGTAGAGATGATGGTTGTTTCAATTAAATGAACTATACCATTTTGTCTTCCTGAATTCTCCACTGTCCGATAGCAGCCTAAAATCCAAAGAGGAGATAAATAAATCTTATTGTCATTAAGATAGTCAACGATGCTCCTGTGGTCTTTAGCGTGGGCTGATTCACAAGAAATGTGTCCGATATACCACGTTTCTGGCTCTTCGACCAAGGTGATGATTATATTTGTAATTTATTTAAAATTGTTCTTTGGGAATACACTTAAAAAGTCTCTTATTTCCTACAATCGAATCTTCCCGTAAGATTTTGTCAGTTTTCGAATGAGGAAGAGCAACTGATAGAAACTTAATAATTATAAATTGATTTTGCAAGTCCTTTACCAGCATGCATTGAATCTTTGCACAATGTTCGATACAACTATGGCTTTATAAGTCATAATAAAATTAGGAACATTCCACTAGCCAATGTTAATAAAGTATTAAGATGAAGTAATAGAGCCATATTTGCAGTAAAACTGATTTTATCATGAAATAGGGCATTTTTGGTGCATTTCACACATTAAATAAAGCTAAAAATGTAAGAACTGCATTAAAACGAGCCTCAATCAATATGCTTATTACAAATGAAAAACAAGTATATGCCAATCAGAAAATACGACGATGGAACAAGAAGAAAGCCAATTTTAGTAATATATTATGCTGATTGCATGACCAATATTTTCAAACTGATGCGGAACCTCCAAAACACCTTTAAAAATATAAAACTGCTCACACGAGATTCCTGCCACACTTTTTGTCACTAAGCTATAAAAAATTTCGAACAAAATGTTTTTTCGGGACATTCTACTAATAATACATGACTCTTTTGTGATTCATTACCAATATGTTACAGTTTTTTACGACTAAACGGATATCCTTGTCAACTAATTTCAATTAATCGAATTACATATTAGCACATACTTTGCATAGTCTAAGGATCTTAACCACTACATTCTATGCTTACCAAGCATTTCTAGTTTTCCAAACACAACGTCCCGTTTATATCTGATTGTTGGGAAAGCTGTCATATTATAGTATGCGCCCGCAGGAATGGCACCTGATGGTCTGTGGAAAGTAAAGTATGAACTTAGAATTCTACTAAATTTTGAACTTTTCATGCATTGTGCTGAACTAAAGCAAGTTAATACCCAATTGTACTTACTTTGCCGTTGGTAGTATAACAAAATATGCGGTATTTGATTCAAATTTCAATAATATTATTTCAATTTAATGTATTCTACGCTTTAAAATATATCAATTTGTTAGCCTATTACTGCATACTTTTAAAATGGAATCTACTGCATAAATATAAATTGATGTTACTTTATCATTTATCCTTAATACATGTTTATCCTAAGAAAATAAAACATAGTTTCGTAATTATGTCTTACTGTCATTGAATTTCGCCTTTAGAAATAATAATGGTCACTAGTTGCAAATCCTGAAAAACAGAAAATGATAAATTTACTTCTGTAACATTGATATTGTCTTAAATTTTGTGCCAAAAGTTATGATAGTTCTCTGGGTATGTAACAAAAAATCACCATGACAAAATGGTATTAGAAAGGTTTCTGAGGTGACTAAACATATAAATCATAATCATCTTCTAAACAATAACATGTCACTTCCTCGCCCACTGTGTTGCACGATATCCGAATACTGCCAGCGATGGATGCATATCACATCAAGTCCTCCTGATTTCGCCAATCGTCCCGAAAAATAGTTTCCAGTAAACTGTCACCATCTTTCTGCTAAGCCTCTGGGATTGGGTGGCTGAGGAGTACTTCAGATAATGGTTGAGAGCGGAGTTTGTAATGGCCCATCCGAATTTTAGAAGAGGCTCCCACTTTTGTAGACCTTGTTGGAACGTGTAGAATGCGGTTGCGTCCATATAAATGCGCGTGTTTCGCATAACTTTGGACTTTGTAATGAAAATCCTTTTCTTTTCACTTATGTGATCTAAATTGTGTAGGCCAGTGTTTCCTAACCTTTTGCAGGTTGCAGACCCCTTTATTTCATACTAGTTTATTTGCGGACCCCTGCATCTACAACCAATGAAAACATTATACATACAGCATGAATAGATCTTTTTCCGTTATCTATAGCTTAAAAATGACGTACAATTTCAATACATGAAAGTACAATTGAATACCAATACTACAAATATAGAATTAATATCAATAATAATAAAAACTATTGAGTTCTTTTGCTTAAAACTTTTAATGTGATCGCTGGTGGTGTTTTGCGGTAGTCAACCTTTTCATATCTGTCCTCAATGCAGAGATTTTCAGGCTCTGCTCTGGTTCAATGTCAAGTATATTTCTGTTTTTTATTTAAAATACAAACAAGTATAGAAAATCTTGACTCGTACATGTAAGTAATAGCGAAAGGCACCAAAAGCGTACCTTTCTCGAAACATCAGGATACAAAGACCGCGGATAAAATTGGAAGTCTACTATTCCTAGCAGCCACAAACTGGGAAATATCCTCAAGGAGAAATCGCAGGAATCAGAAGAATAAACTGGTCTTCATTTGGTGACAACTTATTTCATCGGTTAGAAAGGTATTCTTCATCCATTTTTCTCGTAGGAAAGCAGAAGCTAAACTATCAAAGAGAACCCAAAGAAAGCAAATGCTATGTCATGCTGCAAACTTCCATTAAGAAGTTTCACTTGCCCACGGAAAGTCGTTCAGCGTAG
>JAGDQP010061549.1:0-12021 GCA_022664845.1 Lepisma saccharinum
AAGCTCGATGTATGGGTTCCGCATGAGTTGAGCGAGAAAAGCATGATAGACCGAATGAACATCTGCGATGCGATGCTGAAACGCTATGAAAACGAACAATTTCTGAAACGTGTCATAACCAGGGATGAAAAATGGTTCACATACGACAATCGGAAGTGTAAAAGATCGTGGAGAAGGGATGGTGAGCCGTCACAAGCGTTCGCGAAACACGGATTGACGCCGAACAAAGTGATTCTGTGTGTGTGGTGGGACTGGAAGGGAATCGTCCACCATGAGCTACTTCCAGTTGGTCAGACTATTAATTCTCAACTCTACTGTGAACAACCAGAGAGATTACGCCAGGTAATTGAAATAAAACGGCCCGAATTGAACAATAGGAAAGGTGTCATGACAACACCCGACCACATACCTCGTTGATGACCCGTCAAAAATTGTGCGAGCTTGGTTGGGAAGTTTTGATGCATACACCGTATAGTCCAGACATAGCACCCTCGGACCATCACTTGTTCCGATCTCTGCAGAACTCTCTCAATGGAATTAAGCTGGTTTCACAAGAAGCCTGTGAAAACCACTTGATTCAGTTTTTCAACCAGAAACCACAGAAGTTCTTCACCGCTGGCATCATGGCTGTACCCGCAAAATGGCGAAACATTGTCGATAATAGAGCATATTTGGTTTAAATAAATTCATTTGCACCCCATAAGAAAACCGTTTTAAATTTACTAGAAAACGCCACGAACTTTTCCCCAAACCCAATAATTTCGATAAGTACACGCTGTAGTTGAAAAACACATTATAAACATGGCGGTATGCTGAGAAATTCATATGGCAATAGTTCGTGTTATTAATGACACGTATTTTGTAGCAAGAGCACGCACAATATTTCGAGGGAGCAGAGGGGTTAGTTAAAGTTAGGTTCGATATTTTATTTTCATTATACGCGATATACATGGTGTTTAAGAGACACTGTATGTGTTAATCCCAATGCGCGAGGAGCTAAACAATTCTTAGTACCTCTCGGTTTTTCACTTATTTTACACTTCCGTGACTCGAAGTCTTGTTATATAACGCATTTCTACATACGTTGTGAAGTTTTAAATTTTTCCTGCAAATTATACAATTTTTTTGCGGGCCATAAAGTACAGTGAACCCTTCAATTTCTATTAGTTTAGGCTTATACTACAGTTTACAACAATACATAATTGAAATTTGACCATACAGAATTCTGAATATTTACTTTATTCGTATCGACCTTAAATCTCTTATACTTTGCACCGTAAATTAAGTAACTAGTTAAAGTAGATCTATCCTAATAGTTCTATTCCAGATTGGGCTAAGCATAATTCTTGTACTCAAACATTGAATATGTTCTCGTTTGCTGTTTGTCGAAATAGCACGGATATCCATGTTAGATGGCTCTGATGATTAAAGTGTTGCCAATTTCTGGTGTACGTTCCGAAACTGACGACTACCAGGCCAGAGGTCAACTAGGGACTGTAGAACGCACTGACGGTAACTCCCACAGTTAACCTTCCGACCTGCGTGGCCGTCAGCCAGTAAACCTAAAGCTTAGCGATCGATTACCGAATTCGCCCAAGTAGATTTAATTTTCATATTAAGCGCTGTATTTTAATAACCGATTATCGGGAACATCTGTTTTCCAGACACTATCAGGATAATCAATGCCCTACTGTCTTTCATAGGATACAATCATTTTTTCTTTGCCTTAAAATACATTACAAATATTTACTACATAATTAATTATTACAATGGAATTTTATTGTCAGTTGAAAAATATAGTTTTACAATACCGCAAAGCAAAATGTAAAGAAAATGTTTCGTGATTAGAATTTACATGGTTTACAAGAAGTCCCGAATTCGAAGAAACTTTACACCAGTTTTTTTAACTACCCGACACATATTTATTTCGCATAGCGAGTACTCCACATAGAACCAAGGAATTCAAGCTGCAAAAACTGTGAGCATTCCACGTACATATAGATAGCATTCTAGATGGATCTATTAACATTACTCAATACTTTTTGCATCACTAAAAGGAGAATTTGTTTCATCAATAAATACAACAGACATCAGTTAATAAGTAAAAATTTTTGCAATTAATTAACTTCCTGGCTCCTTGAGGGCTTACCAGCTAAAGGATCACTAGGATGTTTTCTTTGGATATGTCTACGAAGATAACGAGTATTGTAAAATATTTTTGGACAGTGTTCACAAGAAAAGTTCTCTTTCCTTTCATGAATCTTGACATGAGTCCTTAAATTACTTTTATGAGGGAAACACTTTCCACATTCACTGCACTTAAATGGCTTTTCACTTCCAGCTGGTGGCGGATTACTAGGATGGTTTCTTTTTACATGCTTACGGAGATAAGTAATATTAGAAAACATTTTTTCACAATGTTCACAACTTAAAGTCTTTTCCTTTTCATGAGTTTTCAAATGAGCATGTAGATTACTTTTTCCATGGAAACTCTTTCTACATTTGGTGCACTTGTATGGTTTTTCACCTGTATGTGTTAACATGTGGTAACTCCGACCCGTTATACCGGAGAAGGTTTTCTCACATATTTTGCAGCTGTAAGGTTTTTCTCCCCGGTGGCCCCTCTCGTGTTTACTCAGAGTTCCTTTCTCAGAGAAACGTTTTCCACATTCGGTACAAGCATATGGCTTTTCCTTTGTATGAGATCTCATGTGACGATGTAAATAATCAGCCTTTGTAAAGGCTTTATCACAAATTGTACATGCATGAGGTCGTAGCCCAGCGTGCTTCATTTGATGCTGTTTTAGCCGATGTTTAAAGACGAACGTTTTACCGCATTCGAGGCAAGAAAATGGTCTGTCTCGAGAGTGAAGTTTTAAGTGTTTAGCGAGATCCGGTCTGTAATAAAACGCTTTCTCACACTGCTGGCATTTGAAATTTCGTTCACGGCTACTAGCTCCAGGGAGGTTTTCTTCTACCTTTTCTTGTCCATCATCATTTTCGTTTTCAAAATACCTAGAATGGAAGTTAAAAGACTTGTAAACAAAATATTCCCTACAAATATAACTGAAATACTTCAAAACATGTTTGTATGGTGGGAGCTTCAGAAGAGTGCTATACTGAAAATGTGAAATCCATTTAATCAGTTTCTCTTTTAACTTCCGTGATCTCCACTGACAACCTTGAATTAACCGTGTCACGAAAGTGAGGGATAACATCTCTGGACGAGTACTTTAATTGTGGACAGCAATATAGCAGCCCAAGCCTCAGGATCCAAACATGTTAATCCGCCTCGTTTAACTAAGAAGACTCGTCAGGATGGCAGTCCGCAGGACTCTACGCCGCTATTCACTGTTGACCCGAAATGCGCTCAGTGCAATGAATGGACCACGGAACCTAGGTGATTGTTCATAAAAGAGTTCGAAACTTATATTGTACAAAGTGGTATCAAAACGTTTAGTTAGTGGTTTTGACGCACGCCAACAGATGGAAACGCCAACCTGCACTCACAGCTACAGGGATCACCAACCTTTATAAGTCAGTGTGCCCAAAACATCGTTCTACGTACCTCAGGAACTGTGCAACTAGTGATATTCTGACCATATGTGCATGACTACGTCTGTGATTCGATTGTGGACTGCGATTTGAAGAGGATTAACACGCACTTGGTCGAGCTGCGACCATTTTGTGTTGTGGAGATGATGGTCGCTTCCACTGTGAATACTGCTGCTTCATCTCAGGGTCGTGCCGGTCACCGGTAGTGATTGTCGACATGGACAAATCATCCACGGTACGCTAACGTAGTTCTTGGCGTACTTGGACGCGTGTTGCTTCTGTCCTGAGTCTGGGGATGAGCTTGGCAGCAAAACGATGAGTGTTCGAATCGCACGTGAGCATTGTCGGGACCGTTATGTGGCACATGGACAATGGTAACATGGTGTGGATTGTTTTACAACGATCATGTACAATTTTTGGAATTATTTCGACGTTTTCGGAGGTTGAGCTCCTTTAAGATCTTCCGTCTCTGGTCTAGTCCAGCGATCTTCCGCTCCGAGTAGCACTAAAACATCACAAAGAAATCATTACAGCGTCGATGTAAACTTGGTAAAGTATGTCAAAATAGCCTCTGTGGCATAATTGCCCAGCTTAACGGAGAATTTCAAGTTCGTTTTTTGTTCTAACGCTTGATAAAATCACAGAGGTAACGCACATGCTCAGAATACCACCACTTACACATCTCCCGATGTGCACAGGATGATGTTTTTGGGACATTGAACTATGAAGGTCGGTGCTCCCTGTGATCGTGCATGCAGCATTGTGGTACCACCTGTTGGCGTATTACAAGTGTAGCCTCGAAACTGTTTGATACCACCTCGTATTATTAAAGATCCAAGGAAATATCCTATAGAGCTTTCAGCCTATTAGTGTTCGAAGCTTCAAACCAATTACTTTTGGTATCCACATTATTTGTGGGATTTAATAGGAGCACAGGACTGGATGGAACTTGAATTTAAGTGATACAAACAACAGGAAAGAATTATACCTGTTAATTACAAAAATATGTTTATTAAACGTTACTATACTGCAAGTGCCAAGAATCAAATCAAGAATACCTCACACACATTGCATATGCAGAAAACTCAATAAACATTATATATAAATTTAGCTAACGCTCGTATTTTAATTTGCCAACACTGCTAATTGTAGTACTTTATTAGTGCCTTTAGGAATTTCGAACCTAACCGTATCTCATACATACACGACATACAGTCTCGAATCATTATCACACTAAGTAAGTAGCTGACCAGAATGAAAACAACCGTAAATGTGACCAGGGTGTCTAAGATAAATTTAATATACGGCACTGCAGATCATCTGTGCGCTATAAATACTTGTCACAAATTCCGCTAGATGTAAAGACATCATGTCTGAAGAAAGGTATCACGAAATTAATAAGGTCGTGAAATTCACATTCACCCAAGGAAGAGATAACGAAGTCAATAGCAGACCATATTGAACCTATCCGTACTAAAAGTTATTCCCTAAATGCGAACTTGGTTGAGCGGAGAAAGTCAGTAAATATCCAATATTGCGAGAGTATGTCTTCAGAACTCATATCTGTATCCAAGTAATTAATACTTCATACCAAACTGACACACAGTCCCAATTAAGTACTATATATTTGACCTGAAACTATAGCATTTTAAATGAGAATATGATTGACCTTAGAAATAAATTCATTTTCTGATAGTGTTGTAGGTTAATAATTTATCTAAATACCAAGAATAACTTCATTAGAACCGTATTTATCTACGAACCAATATTGCATTTAATTGTGAATTTGGCCGATTTTAAGAAGTGCGAACAAGCTTCAATATTTCACTAGTACACAAAGTACCACGAAACAAAACGCTAGTATATCACAAGTAGAATAAGTATAACAGCGAATTAATACTATAAAATGTAAACCTCGCCGAACCTAGAACAAAAAACAAGCTTCCAGTATTTCCAACTGATCACATTTTGTCAGTTAACAAAAATACCACAATAGAAATAAGTCACATAAAGCCGTCATATAGCCACGAATATATAGTATGCTAAATGTAAAATTGGCTCGAATTAATATTTCTCTAGATGTGAACTGAGAAAGAAATTGAGTTTCCAACGCAACAGATTGTTAGTACTTCACTGGTACTTTCAAATACCATGAACCGAATCCTCTGTTATTGAAAAATAAACATATTAGGAAACAATAATTGTTTCTAACTCCGTTTTCGCACGCCCCGGAAATAAATGCCGAAATCAGTAAGGACCATAAGTAAATACAAAGTGCAATATAACTGCCATGTAGCTCCAATCGGCACATCAGTTCGGAGCTCGAAACAATGCTTCCCTAAATGTGAACATGAAGAACGAAGAAATAACCGTGAGCACCATACAGCCAACAATGTTAGCACGCGTTAGTACCTCAACCACATCGTTATTACCTTACATATAACTCAAATGAAAAAGAAATCAAATGCGAAATTGACAGAAGATAAAAGGAAGTTGTTTTACTATCAAGATTTAATATTTGGCTAGTACCTTAAAGTAACAAAAAGTAAATAGTTTATAACTCACATGATATTCCAAATTGTGAAAGATCATCGTGATTGAGGTTTTTCCAGCGTTTTTCCTCAGTCACACCAGGTAAATGCCAGGATGGCACCTTCAATATAGGTCCTGGCGAACATCATCACGATTCATTGCCCCTCCTCTATCCCGGCCTGAGCCTTAGATGCCTAAACGCCATAAATAAATATCATCCATTCAAATTTCAAATTATGGAAGAAATCGTTAGTACCTGAACAACAACAGAGATACTAACAAAGGAAGTATTTCGGTTCGAACAGGACTTTTTTGATAAGACTTCGTACATGTATTTGTGCCTGATACTGCCTGTAAAGCAATTAGACCCTATAAGGCCGCCAGGAAAATCAACGTAAATTACGTAAGCACAGAGCGGAGGTGGGTAGTTTTGTATTGAGTAGAAGAAAAACAGACTAAACTGACAAGCAATTTGTGAAACATGTATAAATTTTGAAAAGATGCAAAGGAAATCGAGTAGTGATAAAAAAGAAGTATATCTTGAATTTACTAACCAATTTTTCTTGAAATGTGTAAAAGTCTTGAAAATAGAGAAAGAAGCCAAAGGGAAGCGTTTATTAATAATAACAAAGTAAAACGTTTTGAAGAAAAAGGGAGTTTCGGGAACCAACCCCAGTCCATTAGCCAGGGTTCCGTTACTCTTCTGTCTACGCTAAGACGGCAGATGCAAGCCAATGCTAATGAAAGGCTCTTTATGTATCACGTATCACGTAGTTAAACAGCTGGCTAAGATATGGTTGTGTTGCTGTCAGGTAACGTTACTACCATTATGACCTTCCTGAATCGAAATAGTATACCTCTTTAGTATAGGATCTAGGTCTCTACCAAATGTTACTCTTAGCCGACATACAATACCCTCGGGGTAGGTTCCATTTAGTATAATATTGATTTCATCATCTCCCCTTGGGTCGGTGGGTTTGAAGATGCACGACCCTACAATTTTTTAAACTGTTATGGTTCAGGTGCATACGATGTTACAACTAGCATTTACAAATAGTAACAAACAAATAATTAGCAGTAATCAAACCATTTTTTTCTGGCGGACTTATATAAGTTGTGTTTAGTGAGGTTAATATGATGCAGCAAAAATGGGACTATTAAGACAGGGTAGAAAAATCATGTCTAAACGGTAAAAAATGGAGCGTTTTAGATGCTATAACTATCTAGCACTGACAGGAAATATTGTTGCTGTAAAAATTTCCGATAAAAGAATATTTTTTTGGAAAACACTCGTTTTCTCAGGAATTTTCTTCCTAACTCCAAAAACTTTTAGTGCCAAGCTGTTATACCTGCACCGAGGAATGGACCTTCCATCTTGTACACTACGCATTTCATGCACATTTCTTTATATTTGCTTTAGAAAACAGTCGACCTTGTGGCAAAATACAGAACCTCAAAATAAACACTGCATTTTAAGACCTAGTGTGGTGTTGTAATACTGTTGGCAAGGCTAAAATGATAAGCTAAAAATTAAGGAGATATATTTTATTCTATTTTGGCAAGTTCTCTAGATAGGCTAAGAATACAGAGAGTGTAAGCTGATGTTCCAAACGTAAAAAATACAATTCTAAGTTGATGTTCCAAAAGTAAAAGATACAATTCTAAGTTGATGTTCGAAAAATAAAATATACAATTCTAAGTCATTGTCGACATAAAGGGACATCTTTACAACTAAAGGGTCATTAATGGTGTTAATAAAATCAATATAAAAAACAAAACAAAAGGTGAAATTAGATTGACATTGTAAGAAGGGTCTTATAAAGTTACTAGGAGAACAATTTGTCTTCTTAATCCTGCTCTTTCTCCGTATAGTTTATTCTATTGGTGTTTTGGTTAGTATGCTTTGTATATTTCAGTAGCTATTTAAAGGCAACAAGTATTTTCTATTTTTTTTGTCATATCTCAGGTTCAGAAAGAGAAAGGTACATACTTTCTTCTCCGTCCTTAGAACAATATATAGAACAAATTTATACGCCAGAATTATACGTTCCCACCTACATATCATTAAATTATCACTACGTACTTAAACAAAAATGTTCTTTAATTACAACTACTGTTACATTCGATACCACAGCTTGGGTACTATTAACTGGAATTAGAGGAAACATTTACAGATGATACACAAAGGTCATAGTTGTCTCGCTGTAACCCTATGGACTCTTTACATGTGCTGTTGCTTTGTAATTCTTAATGTATCACAATATAATTATCCCCATACTAGCTACACAACGGGGGCTATTCAGATAACTTGTTTCCCCAAAGCTTAGACATGCAATAATTTTGTCACATACAGTTTGTCATATTATGTTCTACCTTACGATACTTCTGACCATGTACCTTTATTCGGAGAAAAGTTACAGCAAAATTGTATTTTCTGTATCATAATAGCCCCACCAGATTCTACAGTTTTCTGTAACTTTCATAAAATTACCTTAAGGCATGCAAACTACACAAAGTGATCCAGTGATTCAAGAATAATTGTAAGGGTAATTGTATCAAAGGGAAGGAATTTTACAATTGATTGTACTAACATTTACGTTTAAGAAATTATATTTTTCCTTTCCATCCATTACACAGAAAGAGGATAACTCGTTTAGATAATAATAAATATTAATAGCAAAGCGTTGGCTTCTCTGCAGTGAAAGACAACTTACACAAATATATATTAAAAGTGATTCTGTCGAATTACATCTGCTGTATTTGCAAAATTTCTTTAAAGATTTAATTTTTTTTTTTAACGAATACCAATAAAAGCTAGTTTTATGCGAACCAAAGCAACCATTTCAGAATATTTTGGAAACATTCTGGAATATTTTCTTAGTATGAATTTTCTTTTATAATCCACACAACCGCCAAATACTCTTAAAATCTTTAAAAATTATTAAAAACTAAAAGTAATATTCATCCTGTTTATTAATAAAATACTCTCGACAGATCTCCGGAATCATACGGTTTTATTTTTCAAAATATACTCTTAAAACATTTACTAACATGCTTGGAAATATAACCTATAGGATTCAGAAAATTTTATGTAATGTTTTTAAAAATGTATCCTTAATTGCGTAGGAATGAATACTGTATGATTCATCTTAAGCTCGGATAAAATAGTACCTATCTCTTGCAATGAAAATGTTGGAAGACATGCAGTCCTCTCGGCCAGCAGTAGCTACAGAATGGTCAAACTATCATAAACGCTGCAACTTTGGAAATTCTTAAGCGCTATGCCATAACAATTTGCTAGTAAAAGTAAGTAAATATTACTATGTCTAATATCTAAATTCTATAGAGAACTACTCTATGTTAGAACTAGTGATGTACTGGCCGGAAACAAAAACCTAAAATTAAAAAAAATCTGCAAAATTATTTTTCCACGAGGAAAAAACAAGAAACACTTAGTTGACGAAGTTCGTTTTATCGCTTTTTTATCACGAATATTCACTACTTAGCAAACATTATGCATTTCTTGTTTAGGTTTAGTAAAATTAAATGTTCTTACGTTAAAAATGCGAAACGAAGTTTGTATTTACTTACGAATGCAATTTATCTCATTAGCGCTCTTCTACACGAGAGAAAAGTTACGTCCACTTATGACCTTTAGGCATCATCCTCTTAGACCGAGTAAACTTAAATAATGCTACAAACCTTTGTGACAGTCCCAATAAAGATGTCTCTTTCTAAATAGATATTTTTAAGCAAGAATTAACATTTTAACTATTTTGTAATCTCTATTTGGTGAAGGTGATTTTCCTGGTACATTAAAACAGCGGTTAATTGGAAAAGACAATGTGTATTCGGTTAACATCCTTCATCCAAAAGAACTTGATTTCAAATGAACAGCACGGCTTTCTAAAAGGAAAATCGAAAGCAACATAAATCTATGATTTTGTGTAAGCAATCAGTGAAAATCTAGAGAAGAATATTAATTGTATACGTGTTTTTCTGGATCTTTTTTAAAAGTTTTTGACTTAGTGCCCCATGCACAGCTGATCTCAAAATTACAAAATTATGGAGTAAGAGGGGTTGTCTATAGATGGATTTTAACCCACTTATTAAATCGTTAGCAAACAGTAGAAATAACCCATTATAACAAGGAAACGTACCACATATCACAATACTTATCGAAAATGCGAATAATTACTTGCGGTGAACCTCGAGAACCCGTCTATTCTAAAATATATCAACCCTCCTTTATTTCTAATATATATATATATATATATGAAATGCCAAATAACATTCAGCCAGCTAAGACAACAGTATACGCGGACCATACGGATGTGATACTAAGTGGAAATGATTATGAACAAATCGAAGAGAAGATAAGTAAGACTATGTTAAAACTGAATAACTGGACAACGATTAGTAAACGTAATAAATGCTGAAAAGACACAAATAATAGGTTCCCACCACTCGCATAATAAACACATGGAACCGAAAACCGTTAAATATAAAAACGAACTTGGATAAGGAAAACCTATCATGGGATGGGCATGTATCATCTTACCAAGAAATTTAAACGTGTTTATTACGGAATTAAGGTGCTGAGAAATGTACTGAATAACGCTAATTTAAGAATGATTTACTATTTCAATCGTATTTAATGTACGGCTTTATATTTTGCAGTAATTGAAGTAAAGCTAGTAGCATTAAAATACAAAAGCGAGCCACTGGATTTATGGCACATGCAAAACCGATAGAACATGGCAGGTTAATATTTAAAGAACTCTGCATACTTCCAGTGCCTTACCAATATATTCTCAATTTACTTGTTTTTGTTAAGAAACATCTTGAAGGTACATTAAATCGAGTAGATCCACAGTTATACTACTAGAAATAGACATAACTTCTCTTTAGTTCAACATCGAACTGCCTGGTATGAAAAAGGATGCAAATACATTGGTATAGCTCTTTATGATATACTTCCTAAGCGTATAAAGGTTTAAACAGTCAATAAATTCAGAAAAGCACTGCAGGTATTCTTGCCACCACATTGTTTTTATTCCGTCAACGAATATATGAAGTGCGAATTATTTTTGTAAACGTTATACTAAAAGTAGTAGATAGCAAGGGATTATATCTTGTAGAATATATGTGTTGTATATATTATGTAATGATTTGCCTTTTGTATCTTCACTTTGCTGTTTTGTAAAATTTAAATTGTTTATATTCTTTTGTTCACTAGGTTCATTATAAGTAACACTCTTTATGTAACCGCATTGTTTCTTACAAGTTTTACACCATTGTACATGTTTGTGTCTTTATGGCCAATATAACACAATCCAGTAAGTAAGCTATATTACTGAAACTCAGAAATTGAAGATACTAGTATATAAAGATGCCTTTTATTCAACTATATTTTTATATTGTGACCTGAAATCATTACATATTAGGCAAAATTGTTTTTGATATACTAATCACTATATCACGTAGATTCATTAATATTAGTTCTAAGGTGTCTTGTATTATTATGTTCTTAATAGTGTTTTAGAAAATCGAAAGAAATGAACGCCGAAAAAAAAGTTTTCCCCCAATTTTTCGTGCTTACTATTACGGGGTCTCTGACAACATTTTATGATCAATGAATTAGTTAAAATGTTAGTTCATGTTCAAAACATATGTTTAGAAAAAAGATCCGCAATGGGACTGCGTCTGACAAAGTTTTGAAGCATTATGTAAGTTTTCTGGGTCTGAGCCAAAGATGCCTAGGGGACAAGAGTGAATAGAAGGTTTCTCTGATGTAGAAAGTTGCTAATGAAATATATTGAATTCCTAACGTAAATTGAAAGCTTTTTGTACATTTTTTTAACGTAAGATCATTTAATTGTACTAAACCTAAACAACAAATGCATTAGGTGTGTTAAGTAGTAAATACTGGTG
>JAGDQP010061550.1:0-12021 GCA_022664845.1 Lepisma saccharinum
TAGACTTTCTAAACAACTTAAAACAAGTTTTTTTTTTAATCGGCTTGTTTGTTGTTCTTTTCTAATGTGTATATTCATATTTAAAATCAGCGACCTGGATTAGCTGGGTGATTTTAATTTGGCTTCCGTTTCAAATGCAAATACTTTTTTCATTGAATTACTTCTTCCAATTGAAAACATCAGACTAGCGCTTCAACGGAGGCAGGTAAAGATACACTGACTTCATTAAACCATGGTGGTGGGTCACAATGGCTAAGATCATGCAGAATTTGCAGTGTTCATTTTTTTTTTATAGGTATCTCCATACTATAAACTTATATATACTTGTTGCTGTATTTCCATGGAAACTTTTCCCCTTGTTTTGGCCACGATATTTGTCACCGTAGTTTACGAACATCGTGTAGAATTAAGAAACAATGGACGAAGACAACGTAGGTGTATACAGTTCAGTTAAATTATTTTCGGACCACCCTGTATGCTCCCAAAACCATACACCAAATTTGGAATTTTCACCAAAACTTGGAAGGAATATTTAAAGAGAAAGAAACGATATCAGTGATGGATGGATAGATTAATGAGACTGTGTTGTATGAAAGAAAAATGATATCGTTCTGAAAATAATGTTTGTCGTGAGAATGCTAATGGCAAGATAGGATGAGGATGCATATCAAGTTGCATGAAAAGATAATCGAGATAAAAAGAAGAGATAAGAAACGTTTTCTTGGCAAAACTAATGCTGACGGAAGGAACAAGAGTCACTATTAGTAGTACGATACTCCGAAGATGATAATTTGTTATTTTTACCGGTGTGATGATTATGATGTCGGAAACATCCTTGCCATAAGCAAGAATGGTCTGCTTGATGATATGCTGCAGTTTCTCCTAATTTTTTCTCTATGTTCCAAGAATTCGTCTCAACTATTAAAATTATTGGATGATTATAGATTGAGGAGTGCCTTGTGGGGACCTCCAACCTAGATTCCAAAAGCTTTTTTTTTTATATACAGAAGAAACGGACAGATACAGATGATGACATTCGCTATGAAGCTTTCGTTAATTATAGTGGTAAAGACAGGCGTTGGTTGTTCGTGACGTCATGTCTTTGTATAATTTCTCATTGTTCCTGGGAAGATACGTCCTAAACTGACATCATGTTTTAAAATAAAGTAGATACGCAATCGTACTTTCAATGCCATGGTCCTGTGTCTTAATTAGAAAAGTTTTAGAAACAGCGTATTAATTGGTATTATGAGTGTGCGTTCTCTTGAAGTATTTCTGCAGTCGCTTGTGAACGAAGGCAATTTGTATTCTTGATGGATGGTGAATATGGGTGCTATGAGGAAACCTTGCTAATTAGTACAAGGTTCGGAAAGAAAAGTTATCGTGTAGAGGTTATCTTATTTCTACTCTGTTAATGCAAAATAAATCAAAATGCTTAGTTTCTTAGTACATAATTCATGCAAATTTGGCATGGATCCAAAATAGGTAAACATAATTTCAACCAAGGAAGAAGGGTTTAGAAGGGTTTTGTGTCTTCATTTACTTCGGTTAAATCAGAAGTGAAACTTAATAATATAATAATTAAGTGCGTGTTATGTTCTAATGTATCCATTCACTATTTTAGCAGTCTCTTTAGGGAAACTTATGTAATTTTATCATGGATGTTACGACAATACGGCCTTGTATCCATCTTCAATAAAGAAAACACAGCTTTCTGACAAGGCTGATTATACTTTAATAACAAAAGGAAACTAAAGTATAACAGTTTCGGAAGTATACCACCTGCTTCTTCAGACTGCACTCTACAACTAAACAGAAAATTACTTAAGCAAAAAAGAAAGGAGATCGCCTTTTACTTTCCACCAATCACGGGTCAGTACCAATTAAACGTTCACTTGTCTTCCCCTAGCACTGCCCTCCCTCGGACGAGCGCAGCTGCAGTTCACCTGTCAAATTTGATAAGCCAAGAGATCAAAACCAACTTTTATCATATAAATGCTGGAAATTTCTTCCTATGATAAAAGAACTAAAATTTTCTGTGTTTAGTTGTAGAGTGCAGTCTGAAGAAGGGGGTGGTATACTTCCAAAACTGTTACACTTTAGTTTCCTTTTGTTATTAATATATAATCAGCCTTGTCAGAGCTGAATTTTGTTACTAGTAATTTTTCCACGGTAATTTGTTCACAGAACTAACCAATAGGTGGTTGTCACTATGCGGAAACATAAAACGAAACCAAATTTTGCAGCTAGGACAGCCAAAGTATAAGAAATATGGAAACCATTGAATGGGTAAAGGGTCTCTGAGGGGCTCATATTGCATACAGCTCCTATGAACAGTACTTGATATGAAACCTTATGGTTCAATACAACAGTTTTTTACTCGTTAGAAAAAAACAATTCAAAAATGGTTCGTTTCATCGAAAGATGTTTGTCTAGACAGGTTGAAGTAAGATTCTATCAACAGATTCGTGACGTGACAAAGTCGGATGATATTCATACACATTTTAATTACTAATGAGCTCCCTAGTGCTGCAAAAGTATGGAGAGACAGGAATTAAGGGCTGCGTTCGTCACAAAACGGTCGAATAGCAGTGCTGACAACGTACAACCGCTCACACAGTAACGTTCATTATCGCTGTGATGCCTAACGTAGTGTTGTGATAAATGTGTGTGGATTACCTGCGCGAGACTCCTAGCTTTTCTTACTATTTCACGATTAGACAAGCTATGTTCCATATTGGTATTATCAAAGGATTAACGTTCACAAATACGCGACTGATAGCTTCTTAAGTGGGCAATTTCGTGATGTAGGATTTTGGAATGCCACTGTTACTATCAAGAGCTATCGAATTAAAATTTTCGCCACCGGGTGGCTCCACAAGTCTTGCCTGCATTCAGCGTGTGATGTAACTCCTCAACTCTAAGTAATACTGTAGCTGTCCAAAATGCAATGTTTCGCGAAATTACCAATCTTTACCCTACGTTGTATTTTTTGTGAAATATCGTACAACAGGATGGTAGACGACAGAATCTTTTTGGTAGCAGTGTGTAAGTGCCAAGAGAATAGAAAAGCGGGTTCCTCATCGTCTACCATCACTATCTTCGGCTCTGACTGTTCATAAAGAGAGTATTAGTATTATTTTCAGTATCTTTGGAACGTAATTTATATCCGATGAAAGGCAATACTAAACCAGTAACAGTTCACTTTACCAAGGGACATTCGGGTCATATATGTACTTTATAATCATTAAGACGTAAGAAAAACTCAGAAGCGAGGCGAGTGGAAAGTGTTAAATTTTCTTTGAAGAAGTTGGTATTGGAGGCAGAACCCTAGCGACGTTGATAATAAATGGTTTAACGCAGTTTTGAAATTTATGTAATAACACCCCACTAAAGATAGTGTATATGAAGCTTTTTAAAGCCTACTTAGCTTTCTTTATTCTCATAATAGTTTCCAAGTGTCATTGTTGATTGGGTGTCGTGTCAAGCTTCAGTGATTTGAATGATTGGTAAAGAAGGTAACCAGCCATTTTTTTTTTCATTTTTTTTAAAGTCCTTTTTCTGTGAATTCTTTCGTTGATGTGATCTGCTTCCAACCTTGACTTTGAAGCTTCAGAAAACAATGAAAGTGACGCATCCTCCCGTGACCTGAGGTTTTGCCTGTCCGAGGTTACAGCAACAGTAACAAAAGTGAATTTCCGTTTCTTTGCAAGGACATATTTTTCTTTATATTTGATGTCTTGTGAAAAATGCATCTTCAAGGCGATTTCAGTAGCATTGTCCGATATGTAACATAAGTTTTATGTTAACTATTGTAGAAAAATTCATTTACTAGTACCTCCTCGGTAAGTCACGAACGAGGGCATTATTTATATTATGATCATACATCGACATGTCTTTACGTTTTCTGTTTTAATTTCCATCTTCTAATAATATGACATTACAATAGCTGGATTAAACATGCATCGCTGCGACGGTTTATCTAAGCATTGAAGAGTAATAATAATTCCTTAACCTCTTGAAAGTTCTAATAGTAAACTCAGAAAGATAAGGTCAATCAGCTTTTGAAAGTAGTGTATTGTTTGTTGACGTATGGTACCTTTCAAAGCAGTACGATTACTTTGCCTTTAATTAAATTAAACCCAACAATGGAATCTAAAGAAATAAGGTAAACCAAACGAATTCGAAATTTAATGTACCCAGATCTAGGAAATAGTCGTGCTATATCTTATATGGTGCGGATACATGAGAAGAAATGGATGTCTCATGTAAAGTGCAGTCACCAATAACCATCCAAGAAAACAAGCTATAACTTATACTTAAGTTTTAACTGTATATTGCCAATTGTAAACACGAAAACGTAGTTAGAGAACACCGACTGAGGTTTTTCGTAAGTCGCACCAGGCAAATGCCGGGATGGTACTTTGAACTTAGGCCGTAGCCGACTCATTTTCCCTACCCTATTCCGATCTGAACCATAGGTGCCTAAAGGCCATACATAAAATTCAAATTTAGGTTAGAGACTACTAAATGAGGAGCAAACCAAGGTTTTTTTTGTGCAATACAAGCACAAATCAAGTAATTATAGAATGTTTGCATATAAGCGAACTCACCCTTCGCTGTGATAAAGTGTAGGCGTAGGCTTTGTGACATGTCGATGTTATTGCAGCCGAACGTGTGTTTACTTAGATGTGGCAACGTGAAGAATCCATGACTTCATTCGTTTTGTTTTTTCACTTATGGTAGTCAGGAAATTGGGACATCATTATGTGCAATACTGTTAATCAACATTTTGTATGCCAGTGAAAACACTGTCACCAGTTCATTTACCAGGAAGATAATCTGGAAAAGCAACCAACAACATGTTACAATTCTGACGATACTCAGTGACATAATACAAGGTTCTGAACTGGATTGATGGACAAAACAAGGTCAAAGCAGCGTTGAATTGACTTACATAATTCGAACCGTTCAACAAATATGCTGTCTTTGCGCCTACAGTGTGCATTGGATTGTCGGAACTGGAATTTGACATTATTTATGGTATTTAGGCAACTTTGGCGTAGGACGGAAGAGAACATTGGAAGAAGGTCGACCAGGACCTAATTCGATTGTGGCACCCGGGCATTTGTCATCTGGTGTGATGCCATACCAGATGCGAGATACCATAGAAAATCGTTAGGATGGGCGGCCATTAGGATCGTTACCAGGACCTTCTAATTCCTTATCCAACGTCTACGACCGTTTCTTGTCGGCACTGAACTTTTTAAACCATGGTAAAAAATAGTTATAAACTTGCCTCTGGGCATAACTCCAGTCAACATTATGATTTGCAAATTGAATCATTATTTCGTAATTCTTTGTCTGGTGGTAAGCAAATCTGGTATGTAGGCTGGGTCGATATGTGGATTGAATTCGGCCTTCTTTTAGTCCTATTTATTAGTTCAGTGATCGGTTGAACTAAAAACGCTAATATTCTTCAACAAAAAACAAAACATTATTTATATTGTGCGATATATCGCAAATTTTATTAGGTGAATATAATTGCGAATTGAGTTTCCTCCGTTATAGTAATGCTTCTATCACTTAAAAGAAAGAAGAAAAAATTAGGAGAACCAGCCAAGATGTTAATTTCGTAAGTCCGCTTCGGGGTTATATAAGGCACCTGTTGTAGAGAGATGCAGAATCCTGCTACCTGTAATTATGTGTAATACAAGTGTTACGCAATTCTGCATTCCTTAACTTCATATCAGGATTACATTATCATAAGTGAGGTTGGTCAAAGCCGTACAGTAATCCATTAGAATTACTTGCTCGTACTAATTGATGTAATAGTGATTTTCTTCCTTCACTTCCCTATAAATGTGTCACATATATGTTTTATATTGTTTGAAGTATTTGTAGACATATCTTCAGTGTTATGGAATTATCTAACTAGGGATGCAAGGTCTGTGGTTAAGGTTTTCAAATAGCGTTCTTCTACTTCACATATTTATATCGGTTACTTTATTTGCTTTCAGTGTGATAGGGTGAGACGAAGAGTCACAGTACTTTATTTATCCATAGTTTATAGAAAGAATTCGGTGGAGTAAATTAACCGTGGGTTAACCTTTAATTTTCAGTTATGACTCACAAGGTACATTCGCGAAGTGACTAAGAGATATTGGTGTAATATTAAACAAAATCCGGACTCCTCATTTATGCTCAAAAGATTGATCCAGCAATACTCATAAATATGTGTAAGTACCGCTATGGGCAGCTCAAAGTAATACCATAAAGACTGTGTGAAATAGCACACTCCGTCGTATTCAATATTTTACCAATATCCGTCAGGCACTTCGCGAAAGTTCCTTGAGTCTCCTTTTTTGACATTACAAAGAAATTAAAAGGTGAAAACTTTCTCTAATTGGAAGAAAAATTAAATCAAGGTATGTTCTTTGTAACAGTGGTGTCATAATTCAAACTATTCCTTCATTAGTGATGTTCATTTATGTTTGAATGTGTCCGAGCGTAACACCCGTTATGATGGAATCCCTGATTTATGAAGATTTACAACTATCTAAATTACCGCTGTAGGTCGCTAAAATTAGTACAATACACTAGGCCCAGCCGAACTTTGGATTTTGTACAATATTACACCAATATCTGTCAGGCATTTCACGAATGAATCTTGTCAGACTGGTGTTTAGTGAAGGCCATATGGCATCCTTCGGTGATCATTCTTCCGAGACGGCGAAAAGGAAGCGATCTGGGCATTTGTTGTGGTGTCATAGTGGCATTTACCTGGTGAAACCTCTGTGAGTACGGCAGCGGCAGTGCTTGAATCTGCGTCTTGCCCAGTTTCGAGCTGAAATCCGCGATCTGTCTCGTAAACAAATGCTGGGTGCTGATTCTTGGGATATGTCCATGAAAAATAGTTCACTTTTCAGATTATTAAGTACGAGAACGCTTCTTTATATCTATGTAAAGTTTTTTGACACTAGCTGCACGAAGTATAAAGTTTCTGCTTTGAATATCCTGGTTTTGACATACAAAGTATCAATTGTTTATATAATTTTGAAAGTAAATTGGATATTGTCTTTGCTGCTATGCTAATTACTATTATTTTGTTTTGTTTTTCAGGTAAGAAATGAGCTGACTATGTGTAGATCTGGCATTTAATAGTAGAAAGTAAGTAAAAATAAAGACATGCAGGAAAAGGTAGGCATTCAACATTCCAACTGAAAGGTATTACATTCATGTAACATGTTAGGGTATAAAGCTAATGTAATTTGGTCTGTGTATTATGCAATATTTGCATGCCGTGTATCTGTATGTATAAGAACATTTTTACGATGTAGTGAAGGAGTTTGGGGTGTACGATTTAGTTAAATGCATGGTAGCTTTCCATGCGCTATTATCGCTAAAGTTACTAATTTTGTCATTCCATTTTCATTTTCTACCAAAATAAATATAATCTTCCATTAATTATATTCCCGTCCAAATTTTTTAAGGGTGCCTTCTGTGTCAATTACTACAGAGAGTAAGTTATAAACACCGAAGATATATAAATATCAGGTAGCTCAATCCCGTGTTTTAATCCTCATTCGCAGAATGGCGTGTGACGTCACTTGGAGGATACCGCGGCCGGCTACTGTAGATTCTAACAAGTTAACCTATCGATGGTTCAGAGCGCTTTTTTTTTTAACCAAATTTGGCAGAGGAGTAGGAGACATCAGAAAAGCCCCCAAAAGACGATTTGAAAGTGCTTTCGTCCATAAACACTGATGCAGTGGTCAAAAGTCTGATTCAAAAGAATAAGTACTTCTAGTGTAACCTAAGTCGGAAACTACACGTTTCGTCGATATCTCCCAAATCAACTTCTCTCTAGTGGCCAACATTTGCGTGCGCACATACTGACATTATAATCATGACGGAAGAAAAACAAATATAATTTTTATTTGCCCCATTAGTATGTTTTCTTGTTAGATTACACTGTAAGTACTTGTTCTTATGAATCCGTCTTTATGGGCGAAATAATTTTTAATTGTGTTTTCTAGACGTTTTCTGATCCCTACTCTGCCAAGTTTGGTCTAAAAAGTGCTCTGAACCGTCGATAGGTTTACTTAGAAGCAGCTTAGCATAAGCGCGATGCTCGTTATGCTAGACGTTCACTGATTATTATTTTTTGATATTCTTGTTTTTAAATTCTTTAACAAATTTGTATTGCTCCGAATGCTTTCCAGAGAAGAATTTCATTCTCAAGTACGGTGATAAATTGTTCCCTTCAAATTGGCTTCTTTTGTTTTCCTGTCACCTTCATATGCTTGCATCGCTATTACCGTTCCAGAGTTTGGTCTATACTGTTGGAGCTTATGCGGAACAGCTGCTGTTTCACTTATAGTACTTCCCCTCTGTCGAACACGAAATTTCTATACTGTTATTTCTCCTTAATGATTCCCCGTAAAGGTTTTATATTTAACATTGTTACGAAAGTTAATTTTCTAATTCCTTTGTTCATGTACACATATTTAATTATCTAATATAACAATAGTTTCATTTGAAAAACTTGACGGGGGAAGAGGGAGGAAAACTAACAGCGACAGGAACGTTGCCGTTTGGCTATGGCAATCCGAAGTGAGAGTACGGCTGCAGCGAGCTCAGTTTCGTTTTTTATTTAGCTGTCAAACCGGCATCGCTGTTGCCATAAGAGCAACAGTATACTCTTAAGTCCGGACGGATAATAGTATCGGGCTCTCTACAGGTATTCACGCGATTCGTGTAGTTTTCATACGTAATGTTAGTTCTTGGATGACACGATATCTGCGAGATGGTGTTATCAGTGCTAAGATGGACGGACTCCTTGATAATCAGTTCTGGATTAAGCTATTTGGGGGTCTTGGGTTAGGCCCCCTGTTACCTATCCTCTGTGGTCGTTACTATGGCGAGCTCCCTGAGCCAGTGGGGGCCCTGCGCTCAGTCCTCTTGGCCCCCCTTAATCCGGTTCTGACACCTATCATATTGAGAGGTTTCTTCTTAATATATATTCAAATGCCAATTGCATCTATAGTATTTTGGATGAGGGAGAGGGATATAATTTCGATGAGGAACTACCTTCGTGTATTAATGTTAGGGCAACTTGGCCCTGATGATCACTTTTCCATCATTTCTATAGATTTTGTAACCTCCTACATTGAAACTCTCGTCAGGTTCTAATTTACTGTGCAGTTTTAATGCTTGTTATGCTTTCACAAATTACTTGTGCTTCCCAGAGGTTATTGTGAAGGTATGCGTTGTTACGTTCCAAGATAAACCTAATTTATTGATTCCTTCTAAGAAGAAATGTCTACAAATGATGTATAGTGTGCATTAATTACAAAACAATATATTAAATAATCAAATATGTGTTTTAACATTTAAGAAGAGCTTTTCTTAATTACCGTACAAAATCCTAAATTTCGTTTGATTATGAATTGTTAAATAGTTATTTAAAGGTGGTCAAATACGGAAGATTCATTAATAACAGTGCTGCAATCTTTTGAGCATTGTGTCAACATTTATTAATGAGTAACATGTAACGAATAATTGGACATTTAAAAATAGAATAAACGTAAATACATCGACTAATATTTATTTCATATTCCTTATCTTCATGTTAATTAGTTACTAATTCTTGATATCAATATTATTTGCTTGACTAGTCATATCCTTTCATTTTCTATGGACATCACATGTGCATAGAAATTAAATTTTGTTTGTAATTTTTAAGTTATACTTCTATTTGAGAATTTGACTTGAAATTCTATGTTTCGATGCATTTTGTAATTAGTCTGTTTCGCCAAAGTCTCTTGGATTTTTATTACAAGAAATCTACACTGTGTTTTTTTTAGGTAGTTCATCTTGTACTGTCCAGATTATTATATATTTTTTTTAAATTCTACTCTTGACGACATTGCTTGTATTCCGCTGCTCCGTACATTCCATAACCCGACGAGAATAATAGGATTTTCCATCCATTGTTTAACAAAGTTGTTTGAAAGAATGGAGACATTTTTACATTTACAGGAACGTACCATTTATGTGTTTTATAATAGGTTAAATAAAGAGATATATACATAGGCTACGTAATGATTACGTACGGTGTATCCCTGGTGAAACTATGTGTATCCAAAGAATTGATAGTGTGAATAAGCAAGACCGTTTCTGTCCCTCAAAATGCCTGGTTTCGCGGCTAGATGCACTCATAAAATAGTGCAGCATCACAAGTGAATTAATCTTCTGACACCTAATAACGCAAGACGTGTTGTCTGTGCAAGTAACAATCAGAAAAAGCACAGAAAGAATTCTTTGCGTCCTATTACATGATTTGCGGGAAGTTTGTCAACTTAAAAAGAGAGAGAAAAACAACAACTAAGAAGTGGAATGCCTCTACTAGCGACTCCAACAGAGCATGGCTGATTGAGTGTCACTTGCTAATCGATCGGAAGTGACGAGTGGTTTCCCTCAAGGAAAGTGATCAAATCTCAGCGTATTTTTCAACTTGATATATGGAAACGAATCACAAATTTGTACAGTACTACAACTGAGCCAAACAGTCAGGGCTGTAACATCGGATGGGTAGCAAGGAAAAATATTAGAAATACATTGGATGCTATATTTAAAAGACGACCAACCTAATGCTTATTGTCTGCAAAAAAAATACCATTCATTAGAACTTACTCATTGCTTCTTTTGCCATAAGTCCTTAACAGTGACTTTTTTTTTGTCACCAACTTTTCAATATTCGGAGACATGTAGTAACAACTTTCAAAGTGAAACCCTTGGGAATTGCGAGCCACTCAACAATGAATCGTGTTTGTCACTCATGACCCGCCGATCAAGTAGTATGCCAAGGGCCCGCAGGGCCACAGGGTCAGGACTTCTGGCTATCTTAAGCCACTTATGTCCTTCTGATTTTTTGAGAAAATTTGTGAGAATTATCTATTATTTATTGGTAAAGAATAAGAATCGGATGTCTGTCATGACGTTTATCAATAGCCCTATTTACATTTCTTATTTAGATTGTAAATTTACATATCACCTAAGAAGAGCATGAAAATTGAAAAGGAATGGATGAATTAATTAATTAAATGTACAAAAAGTGTACAATAACCGAATATGTAATAATTTCTGATGCAATATAAAATTGGATTGAATTAAATTTATGTTATGAGGTAGGATTACATATTAGAGGAGAGGATAATGAGTTGGTTCGTAGAATGATTAATTGAATTGAGAAGTTTTGTTTGATTTTTCTATAAATGTAATTTCGTAGTCCACTTTGAAATTGTTGTAGTTTATATGTGAGAGTTCTTTTGTAAGCCTTACTTTTTTGTGTTGTTCTTTTTGTATTTAGTAAAAGTCTTCTGTCCCACGTAGAGATGGCCATCCGTAGAGTGCAGTGTATTCAATCTAAATTGAAATATCTCCTCAGACGCTGTGTTAATGAGGTTCGAAATTCTGTGTAATGATTCCTTAGTTTGAGGAATGCCCAAAGTGAAAATTGTGGATACCCATTTAGTGATCTTATTAAGAAATTCTCTCAAGATTAAATCTAACTCACCTCTTGAGTTCTGACTGGAACATTTATTTGTTTCTTTATTTTGATCGTTTACGTTGGAACTGTCTGTATTATTGGATACTACTACTTGTTCTTATTGAGTCGGATTATATGTAATGTTAGTATTTGCTCTGAATATTTTTTGAGGCAGAAGGTTTTTTCTATTGTTTGGCCTTAATGGACAGTTAGAGGCTCCCGTACGGTGACCTGAAACTTTACATGAAGCACAATAGTTCCTGTTAGGCGGTTTTTTACATGCGAAACTCAAATGTTTGCCCCCACATTTATGGCAAGAAGGGTCATTTTTGCAGGGAAAATTAGTATGGTATTGATAGCATGAAAAGCATGGAATCGGTCTACCTGTAGAAATACAGGGTAAGTCAAAATGATGTACCCGATTTCATAAATTTATTTTGTGAAATATAATGAACATATCTGATTGT
>JAGDQP010061552.1:0-12020 GCA_022664845.1 Lepisma saccharinum
TTTTTTTTTCTGTTTTTAAAGGAAAATGTATACGTATGGGATTGGGAATTGGACACTGTTCAGAATATGCACATTTTACTAGAAGTATGCTCATTTAAAAAAATATATCTTATTCGGATGTCATTTCATGTTTCAAACTGTTTGTATAGATCTGAAGACACAATTGAAACCCCGCGCAGTAGTAAAGTAATCCACACTCAGATCACACGAGGCTGGGATAACACCGTAAAATATTAGAAACTACCTTCTTTTCCTTCTCTACCGGATAGTGTTAAAATTATAGATATGAGGGGTTGCAGTAGGCGATGCCAAGATTGATTGAATTGCTATTGATTTCCATTCTTAACTTAGACCACCATAAGTGATGATTTTGTACACTCGGAATCAGAGAAAATGGCCAATAGAAAAAATCAAAATTCGTAAACTTGACAGTATGACAACATTGAACCAATACATACGTGACAGTCGAACATGACGTTAATCGTTTATTTAAAATCAGCATAAAATACTTGAAGTAACAAATATTCCCGTTCGTCACCTGTCAATCTGAATTATTATTATTACATTTTTAAGGCCTCTTGTACACATTTCCTGAGTAAAATTTCGATAATTTCTTAAATATTTTTCAATAATTCGTATAATTGTTCGCACAAGATAAAGTGTGTCTATAAACAAATTGTTTTGGTGGTCTAGAATGTAAACAAAATAGTTGGCGAGAACGAGGATAGAACCCGGCGATAGCTTTACCCAAACTGAGCCACGATATTAAAAATCCGTCACTTTTCTTCGTACGTATTGAATTCCGTCGCACAAATAAGTGATACTGGGTTAGGAAATCTTGCGCACGAAAATTTGTATAATATGCGTATTTACGGTGCAAGAGCATCTTCTGTTTTCTTTTCGATATCCAAAATCATAATCTTGTCTCTCCTCTCACCCTGTGTATGTCGTATTCTCTTTTTGTTGCTACTGACTTTGATTTCGACTTTTTCCACGATTAATTAAAAAAATAGGGCATCGGAAGCCTTGGAAATGAGGCCGTGAAGAAAGAATGAAAAAAAAAGAAAAAAACTGAAAACTAGATGCATGGTGAGGAAGTGTGAGAGTTGGCAAAAGACGAATAATAATTGAGATCCTGGAGAAGATAAAAAAGAAATTGGTTAGGACATTGTTAGCACAAAGATTACGTACTGAGGGATGTAGTTGAAGGCGTGGTTCACGGGAAGAGAAGAAGAAGGGGACGGGTGCAACTTCTTTACAGTAAGGAAGATAAGTCATACATTGACAAAGAGCAAAGCTCAAAATGAGCGTGAATGGAGAGGGCCTTGAAGGACCCTATCCTCTGTCACTTTCGGCTGAACCCTACTGATGTTTCGTTCGCATCCTCTTCACCCCAACTTGTATTGCCATTACTCTAAGTATAGCAAATACGCTTCCCGTGGATGATATTTAGGACACTGCTGATGTCTTTAGAATAGGATTCCAGGAAATTGCGAAAGGAACTTCATAAACATATATTTTACTGCTCGACTCACAGGAATAAAATTCAGCATTATTAATTTGCTTAAGAAATAGTTTTGTGAAAGAGAATCTCTGTGTGGTGTCCAAGGAATTACTACTAAATTTAAAAATACCCTTCAGCGCGAGGGTAGAGTATGGAATGTTGCAAGGACAAATATGACAGAGAATGGGTTGTCTGTCGCTCAAGATTCCTGAGAAAATGACAATGTAACCACTGTATGACATGCCAAAATTGTCTCGAATAGGACATTCATTTTGTTTTTGTAAAATGTATGTCGTACGTGGTTATCTATGAATGAAACTGCTGTTACAGGTATGACAATATGAAGAATTTCGTAGAAATTAAAGTTGCGTTTCACAGCGCCCCGGAATCAAAAAAGAGAGAGAATTCATTGGGCACTATTAATATTACGGATTTTTCCACATACTAGACAGTTATGTTTTAGCATTTAAATAAATAATTAGCTAACTTACAGATGTGAAAATAAACACCTGGAGAAAAGCTAGGTTAAAACAAAAGCTGATTTGAGAGAGAACCGAATGACGAATTGTCTAAACGCAATGGATTTGGCGCAGTTTTCGATTTTGCTGGAAAATTGAAAGTAAAGATCCGCGACCGAATTCGCTAAACGTATTTTTTCTTTTCTTTTTAAAATATGACTTGTTGGTTTTTCCGAGTCCTATTCACGTCATTTCCTTTCAAATTTGGCTCACGATAACACAGTAGAAGGTGGATTACATAGTCTCAGTTTCCTTCCTCGTAACCTCTTTGATAGCTTCGTAGAGAGTTGAATCATCTAGTTTTTTAATTTTTTCTTATTTATTTATTACAGCGCCTTTTTTTGATGCACTTTTTACGCTACTTTTGCAAGACAGTAGTTCTGTTTTGTAAGTTTTTGCAGTGAGTACTAATTTAAGACGTAGGAATTTTGCTACTCGAACGTGCATATATATAATGACAAAATATGAACTTGGTCGAGGTTTTTTTGGCCATGTTTCAAATTCCAGTTGCTGTGTGTTGCTGACAGCAGATTATATTTAGCCATCGCATGTAAGAACGGTGGCTAAACCTATGCAAGGGATGATGGACTTCTTCGAATGAAATGGTGCCAGTTCGTTTCTTTTTTAAGTATTGCGGAGGTGCAACAAGTGTCCACATTACAGAAACACTACCTTTCATCCTTATTGAAATGTTAAAAGCAATGTTAAATGGAGGATAGGTTAAAAGTTATAATAAACAGACATGGGCAATAAGATCGGAGTTGAGGGATAAACAAAATCACATTTCAAAACAATATTTCAGAACTTCGATGTGGACTTGGAATCGTTAGAACATCCCTAAATAACAAATACACTGTAATAAATGGCAGTGTTAACACAAGAAATGTTGTTGATTTAACACACACAAAAAAAAAAAGGTTGCGATCGGGACACCGAAAATTGTTAAATCAGCATTTTTTTTTTCTGTGTTGACTTTAAAAATAATCTAACACAATAACAAGAGACTTATGATTGTGGACTTGTTAAAAGATTCGTCGTTCAAGTCTGTTGTTTATGTGTTAAGTCTTCGACATGTTGGAATGGTTCCCAGGTCGTGAAGTTTCTCCATGCGTTTTCCTCAAATTAGAGACGGGCTTGGGCTGTACTTGTCCATATTATACCTAGAAATACAGTCTATATAAAAATTTTAAAGGCCACTTTTGGCGGAAAGGATATGCAGTTTTGTCCAAATATATTGTACTAATTTCAAACCTGCATAGATAGCCAACAGTGTGCAAGATATTGAAATATCAAGGTTATGGCGTTTGTTTGTACATTGATAAACCAAAAGAAAGAGGCGTATTATGAGGTTAATCGTGGATTTTAGACAAAGGTAACTTTTACATAGAATCCAAGTCTTCTCCACTGAAAGGAAGAATACAGCTTCTGTGCAGTTTGTTGAATTTAATTGAAAAAAAAAATAAAAAAATAGAACGACTCTTAAAGAATGGCTGCTAAAAAGGAGTAAGATGATGTTTCAGAGTAATACTGCGGCTGAAGTGATTTTGAAAAAGTGGGATTATATTTTATTTTTCAAATAAGAGAAACGTGAGTTTCACTTTAATAGTACTGAATTAGTCTGGTAGGTCTAACATCTGAAAGCCCGCTCTTGTAGTTAAAGCGATGTTTGAAGCAGCTGCTTGGTGATCCTCCATATGTGAATTCGTTATTCGCCACCTGAGTTATATTACGGTCGGGGAACGAACAGATACATCTGCTTCACGCTATAGACTTTTCCCCTTTCTATTCCCCTCGAAGCTCCGAAATAACTCAAGGTCAAGGTTTTTTTAAATGTGTTTAGGGATAAGAATTATAATTTTGTAATATAAATAAATGAAAAAAGAAATTTTGTTAAGTCTTAATAATTAATGCTTGATAAGGTTGTAGTTTGTTTTATTTACAGCGATTCATTCATTATTCTGTTATTGCTCATGATAGTAACCCGCTTACTGGCTATGGAGTATGGGTCGGCAGTCCATTCTTAACAGCTGGCAATGGGTTCCGGACCCCCTGAAGTTCTAATTTCTATGTAAAATTAGTACAATTTTGAGAGTAATTACATGGACTTCGTATATATTTCCTAACAAGACCAACTGTGGACACTCCAAAAAGCCTTGTTCCCTCACAGAAACTTAATTTTTAAGTACATCCCAAACGGATTGATTTTTTTTTTCTTCAGCAGATGCGATATGTCCCTATTAATTTGTATCAAGAAATTTGCAGAAAATATTAAAATGGTGATCGAAAGTGAGAAAGTAGCCATCGAAGACGTAATTATTAAAACTTATCCCTTTTTTTAAGGGACTAACTGTCCCAGCCCAGTACCTAATGCACATGCAGGAGTGGACTGGTAAGCAAAAATCCCACCAGGAAAGCCGAAGGCCCATCCATTGGTAACCAAAGGCCATTGCAGTAGTGAGCGTAGGACCCAGAAAACGCCTTCGCAGGGCCCGTAGGATATTGATCAAGTTTCAGAACACAGAGTTTTAAGTAAATATAGTGCCTTAAAAAAATATGAATTTTTAAAGCAATGTGCACTTACCATTAAACTTTTGCCCCCTTCTTGCGATTTCTAAGAGATTATATCTTCAGCACTGCCGCCTTTATGTGGCCATAAAAAGTGTTGTATGGCAAAATTGCTAATTTCGGAGATCGGTAAGTCCCTACACTTCCAAGACAAAAGGACTGGCAGGGGACCCACCCGGCAATTTTCGTGTTTACGGCCGGGCCCTGTACACATATATGTCAAATTTGGTCAATGCGGATGCGTCCAACGGTAACAAATATGAAATCTAAAATTTTAAAAATTAGTTGGCAACACAGACATCTACAGCGCCTGGACTGCCTGCTTGACCTGTTCCAGTACGTAATGCACATGTATACAAAAATTTAGTGTAGATCATTTAACACAAATGTAGATTTGCATTAAACTAGGTTGGCAACACTACCAACTGGGGTGCTTGAAGTCGAGGATACTCAAAACTTTCTAACTTTGGGGCAGGTACGGTACGGAATAAATTTGAAAATAAATAAAATGGGCAACACTGAGAACTGGGCAGCCTGGCATATTTCACATACACCAAAAAATATTTGTATTCTAGCAGTATGTAGGGTTTACTTTTTGTTGTATTTGTTCTTAATTACCTAAATAAAAGTAATTAATTCTTAGTTAAAGAAACATTACCAGTATTACAAATTGCTGCCCTAAAAAAAAAAACGAAATTTAGGGGGGAAAACGAAGGCAATTTTTTTTTTAAAGAAAACAATAGCCGAAGAGAAACGAACGGTGATTTTCCTATTGCCGCCCCATCCCAGCCTGAGCCGCCTATAGGTCATAAATAAATTCGAACTCAAACGACTAATTCTCCAAACATTCTGATCGTACGAAACTAATCTGCAGCAGGTCGTTCAAATATTACGTCAGCATCCGGGGGGTTGAAGCTTATTTATAGCTGGACACTATGTAGGGGTATGGCATCTCCTCAATGTTGCTTACAAAGAGTTGAAGTGGGTCTAAAATGTGTTGACGTAATATTTGAACGACCCCCTAACTATATCGTTTATTTGTCTAATTCTCGCATTATCATTAGGCATAGAATCTTAATTTGGTCCATATTAAGTAGTGTGTTGAATATGGCTAACTTCAACGCGACTGTTATGTTCTGTAAATTCCAGTAAACATCTGCATATGGTACGCTAAACTTTTGTTTCTCGTGCTTACTTTAGGCAAAACGAGAGAGTTGTTTTCGGTTAGGGGAAAAAGAAAAGGCACCACCCGTACCTTTTTATAACCACCATCACAGTACAACCATGAGAATGTGCAAACAAAAATACTAGCAGTCGGGAATAAGTGTATAATTAAATACATAGGTAATGATTGAGTATTGAGTTACAAAACTTAGCCCAAGGCATTGAATTCCAGACAGAGTCTTCAGGGAGAGTGAGGAAAAAAACGTGGCAACGCCGACAAAACCGTATACATTTGATGAACGGTCTGACCGAGCGTGACCTTTCTCCATATCATGACTCACACACACACATATACAATATACATACTCACACGCACTGAGAGAGAAAAAGTTGCAGCCATGCTTTTGTGTTGTTCTCGCAGAACAGTTCAAGGTTAGATGAGGGTGTGTTTTAACTACGCCCACATCATCTCGACGTACAGACGTAACGCGGTGGGGTGGGAAGAGGATGGTAAGTTGGACCACCCTAGGGGGATATTAAAACACAATAAAAACATTCGATGGTAACAGTCAGAGGCAGACACAGTGATGAAAGGGGAAAAGTGGGAATTATTAATAAGAGGAAAAGCGACCTGCCACCCTTTTTTTTTTTTATCATTCCAATGTAGATGTCAGTATGCCAATAATAACTTTTCATTGAACGTCTTAAGGCTCAATAGAAGTTGGATTTCTCGCCTTTTTCATTCTAGGTCGATTATTGAAGTATCTGTGCAAGTAAATAAAAATAACTCACTTACTAAAGTTTCGTTTCGTACTTCAATAATGCATACAATTAATTTTAAATAAATGTTAGTAGTTATTTCATTATTGTGCGGAGGCGACTGGTGCATGTAGGAACTGAGGATCCTCGTACAGTCAAAAGAAAGACAATTGATAATTAACTTTATGGATATACAGATTAAAAATAAATAAATGCGCAAATGGCAATTCTGAATCGCGGAAAATAATGTATTACCATCTATCGGTGAAATATCGAACGCACTATTTCATATCTTCTGTCGGAGGGAAAGAAGAGTGATCAGCATATCGTTAATGGGAAGGACTTACAGTTCCTCTACTTCATGAAAGTCACGAATCGCTGCTGATTGTGTGGAGACACTTTGTGGACATCATTCTGTCTCAACGTAGATGATGTCTGATAGCCGAATTCGGGTTCACGAAACCAAGATCCGGCTTTGCATAACCCAAAATACAGCGCCACATTTTATTTTCGATAGAGTTTTACTCGTGCAGACTGTTAGTGTGTTGGTTAAACGCCTCAATTGAGACGGCAGAATTATTATTATTATTATTATTTGTGGTAGTAGGGATGGTAATTGTGCTAATACTAATGCATTTCACATTATAATATATCAAACCAAATAGTCACAGCGAGCTAGAATTCTAGAACCTGTAGGTCACAAGTCACAACATACTGTATACATACACCAAGTCACTCATACATACACCAAGGTGTTTAGGCTCATGAGAGTGACTTTTACCCGCGAACCTACTTGGCTGTCTACTGCGAAAATGATGTACAAGGAGAGGAAAAGGCTCAAACAGTCGTGACCAGACGGAATGAAATATGCAAATGACAGATGATTCACAAGTTTGCAAGTGAAACCAAAATACATGATACAAAGTAGTTCGCATAGATATTACTTGGTAGGTCAGAAACTTGTTTTGACGATGTTAAAATTCACCTTCTGTTGTACTTTTATCTATGCATCTATGATTCTTTTACATTTAACAAAAGATGACAGCCATTGGTGAATAAACTTTGTATTGCCAGGATATGGCGACTGACTCACTTTTCCGGACTCATTGCAAACGTCAACGGTCGACTCGCTAATGAAGATAACACCCACGATATTCAAGAATTTGAAAATGTAACCAACCACATTTTACGTAAGAATTATGCAGCTGTTTTCCTCTTTGTTGTCATCTTTCCTTTATTTATTTCTTCTTACAACCGTCACTTAATTTAATTCCAAATTATTGCGTCTTTGCAAAACAACAATAACCATCCCTTTAATGGGTGTTCGAAGCGAAGAATTAGTGGTTGTGGAATAACTTTCCAATAATTAGATGTTGTTTCCGTGTTTGTGTGTAATGCGTTAAAATTATAGAGGAAGAGAAAATTGTGGCTAGACATATTGCATAATGTAGTTTCAAGACGCGGGAATTTGTCTTCCCTGCATACCTCCTCAGAGTGACATATTTAGGGGCCCGGTGGGTCCTCCCCCTCTCTCCCGCGAAATTTAGGTCTTTTTAAATGTACAATTAATATAATGCTAGGTGTAATTATGTATTTTATGTAGATTTCACTCAGGCACACCTTGTGCCGTCCTCTCGAAACCAACTTCTGGAAACATTCCTTCCTTGTAGGGGTGTTCGGAATTCCGGAATCGGAATACCAAAATTTTTTGAGTCCGGAATTTCGTCATAATTTCTAAAGTCGTAATTTTAGAATGTGCGAACGTCCAGCGAATTCCGAATTGACTTCGGACTTCCGAACACTCCTGCAGCGCCATATCTTCAACTACTTTTTTTTAAAATACTGTAAAAGCGGAATTATCTGTTCAACATGCCATTCATTGTTGATTCTTTTACCTGGCAATAGTTGTTGATATCGGATACTATTCGTCAATTCGAAGAAAACAAAAATTGTGTGTGTGTGTGTGTGTGTTGACCTTGACAGCCATTGAAATCAGCAAGTAATATCAATAGGGCAGGAGATACATGTTAAGTCAATAAAAGTCAATTTGTTACCGTGAAACAGCAATACTTGAAAATGTCAGATGCAGAAGCAATATATGTTCCAGAAAGCGTTTCAGAAGAGTTGACTGAAATGTCTCTTGAGTGTGAGAGTGTGTGTGATGGTGGGGAGGGGGTGATTCAAGAGATTATGCAACCGACACATTGTATATACTTTTATCCGCTCTTTCATTCCATTGAAAGGGACATTCCCTTTCATTGGCAGCAGCAACCGAGAACTGGTTCAAGTCTTTTCAAGTGGATGAGCAAGTGGAGGAACGCATGTCAGGGACACACAATTAAGTTGCCGTTTATCATTTAAATTCCAAAAGCTAATGTGGTGGTTTGTTTACATTCCTACTTTTTTTGATACATATAAATTGCTGTCTGTACATGGGAGAGAGTGGGTGGAGGAGACATTGCATTGAATTGTGTACATTTACGAAGCTCTGTAGCCACACTCACTGCTGTTTTAACTCTTCCAACATCGCTGCGTAGATTTTTTAATCGAACTGCAAAAATTAAAATATTCTTTTTAGTTACTGTTAATATTTAATTTCACAGTAAATCCAAATATTAACAGTTTCTGAAAAGTCCACACTAACGGAATCTACTATCAACACTTCTGAACGTAAAGTATATTTGAAATGTAGCCTCCTGCATACAAAATGTATTTTTTAAGAAAGAAGAATATAGTTCATGCGGTAATTTCGTATTTAGGCATCTATGACTTAGGCCATGGTAAGGTAGGGGAAAGGAGCCGGTAAGGACCCAGTTTTAAGGTACCATACCGGTATTTGCTTGGAGTGACTGAGCAAAGCCCTGGGAAAACAGTGAAGATGATCGGACGCTGGTATCGAACCCACGACCTCCAAAAGCGAAAACAATGAATGCTCTATCAACTGAGTTACGGCCACTTGGGTCCACTTCAGCCAGAGTATTTCTTTCAAATGAGTTATCGATTATGTTAAAAATAATTTGCATATTCTGTCAACTTCCCCCACCCCAGTAATAAAAGGAACTGTTTCCATGTATTCATAAAAAATGATTTGTCCACAATTTTCAGTTCAGAATGATGTAAGACTTCAATGATACGTCTACAGTACCTTATGTGGTAGCGCTTTTTTTGTTGTTTTTTTGAATATACTTAAATACTTACAGGTATTATTACTTAAATATTATGGCTAAAATGTAAGAGGGGGAGGATGTTGGATGGTGAAGATAAGTGGAGGAAAACTTTCCTACCTAACAAGAACTGCGGACATTTGTTGGAATCTCCGAGAAGACTTTGACTGGTTCTTAGATCATGTAGGTGTTAGATTTAACGTCTGCCTACTGTTCGGTATCCATCTGTTCGTAGAAAAACAATGACGTTTATAGATTTTTTACTTCTTCCGTGTTGATTTTTATAACTCAACTTCATATAAGGATATAATTATCATGGTTAGTTTGTAACATTGTTTGTCGACGGTCCACACAATCGACAGATGGTGTAGTTAAAGGTGTGGCAGTTTCGGGTAATCGCGGCCTTCAATGTAACTGATAGTGTAAACAGTGAGAGAAAGACAACATAGGTCTATCTATGTGGTTATGAATGCTTGTAAATGTGCTTTTAGCTAGTAATGAGAATCATTAATAGTGTTTACATTCGAAAACCAGTTCTGGTTATGGGTAATCAGTAGGCAGTCAGCTGGATGTAGATTTGCACAGAAGGCCTTGTGTGTGGGAAACAAATTGACAAGTACATATATTGGTATCGAAAATGACTGGGAATCGAAGTGAGGTCTTCCTCTTGCTTGACAGTTGCTTTCTCACAAATCTGTCAACCACACAACAAACATCTGTGCATACACCATCGTACATCCCAGTGCTTAGGGATCACCTCAGTTCTTGTGGTCTGGTGGTAGAAAACCAAGCAAGACCTTCACATAGGATTTCTAATTTTCAGTTTTGCAATATCAAAATTACAACATCGAGAAGTACTAAATAGATATCGAACGATTTTTCTAACGATCGATGTTCGATTTCCAATTATCTTTTTATATGGGTGAATCGATATATCATTTTCTCCTCGATTCGCATTTCGTAAGTTATTTCGGTGTTCAGTGTTACAGATTGTCTCTACGACATTGTAGACTTCTAGTGGAGAAATTTTCTGTCAATTATACAGTGTTGAAGAGCCCGGAAGCAGGTCCTTCATGCAAAATTCCTTTTCCAAGGTGGTTTGTCATTGACTCCCATCTGTTGGAGATTGTGTTAACGTCTTAAAGGCCTACAATTTTATTTAAATAGATTCTGATCCCAGGTATCAGCTCGAGATACCGCGGTAACTAGACGCAGTGAAACGTTTATTTGCAGTACGTATTCCTCAGGTCCGCACATTGTTATGTGGTTCCTGGTTCTTATTTGACATAAGCACAGTTGAAATGACTCTGCTGAGACGGGAGGAATACACTATATGTACGAAGGAGTCTAATAATACTGTAACTCAGTGGGAGTGCTCCAGGAAAACGGAAGATTTAGATTAGGTTGCTACTCAGTCCAGCGACCATCTTCCTGATCTTGTTTCCAGACACAATACGTGCGTATATTTGTGTTAATTATATTTGTAAGTGTGAGCTAAGCTTATTGGACAGACATCCTCTTGTATAAGGACATGTCCTTCTGTTTGAGGCTTGTCCTTCCGTTCTTTTTAAGTAGCAAGTGCGCTTCTTTTTAATCGAACAATGAAAGAATCATCATCGCACATCAAAGAATATGTTACACATCATAGCAGAGTCATAGAATGAGCCTTCTTTTCAATTTTCCCGTTTTATAATGGAAATATGAGCAAGTACAAGAGATTGGAAGAGGAAGAAATGTATACAGATAAAGAGAAAGGAGTATGATTCGGTATCTATTCATCATTCTCCGCCATTGAAACGATAAAATTTCGAAGAAGGATTCGCAGAAATTGCAACTCCGATGAAAGTGTAGGACTAAGGGGTTACTGTGGTGTAGTTTATTTTTGATTTTGTTTCTTTTTTTCCCTTGAAGACAGCAGTAAAGAAGTATAAAACGTAAAAAAAAAAAAAATGATTCCCGCCCGTTCCCGGTTCAATTTTAAAACAAAGTCCCTGCTCTCCACATCCTGGTAGGAGTCCAAGAATTATGGAACATTGCAAAAACTATTTCCTGGATGAAGTTTCGGTATTGTACGTGGAAAAAGCGCTTGAGAGGAATATTAGAAAGAAAGAGAGACTTCCAAGTGGCTCCGTGGAGTCGCCTACGTATCTCGAAACTTGAGAGTCTTAGGGGTGGCAACTGGCAAATGTAAAAAGGAACTGTGTGTTCGGTGGCGTTGTGTTCATTATACATCTCGTATACTTGCACAGCTTTTCTCTCTCTCTCTTTCCTGTTCTCTTTTCTAGAGTATCGGCATTTGGGTTTGGAGGTTGTTGGTTGGATTGCATGCATGAGAAGGGGCCTTCT
>JAGDQP010061554.1:0-12020 GCA_022664845.1 Lepisma saccharinum
CCTTGCAGAGCGGCGGGGGAGGGGGGCGAAAATTCTAGTTATGCCACTGTTTCGTTCCGTGGAAATTCTAATGAAAGTGTATGACTTCTTACCAAAAAAATGCAATCAGTTATAAATACCACCAAAGTGTTGTAGACATCGACTTTACGAATAGATAGACATGTCGAGAGATATTTATTTGCGGAACTGAGCAGACGCATCTAATTTGTTAGAGTTTTGATTACGTATTCGGGAATTTCTAGGTTCTATCTTAACGACCAGCCATCCTGGCAGAGATTTCTTCCTGGGTCACGAGGCTAATGCCGGGTGGTGCTTTCGAAACTAGGCCCCAACTTACTTTCCACACCCTCCATGAACTCCTATACCGGTCTGAGCCATAGTTACCTAAAGTCCAAACATAAAAATAAAATATATATTTGCAGAATTTTTATCATTGCCCATGACTACCACTAGGTGGTACCCCGGGACAAGAAAACAACATTTAAAAGTGATTTAAATATATTTTATTTTAAGAATTTTCAACACGTTTTATGGACAGTTTATACAATTTAATGTATTAAGTTTAATACCCTGAGTCTAGCTACCTACCTCTTTCCTAAATTAATAGTACTCTAGACATATCGTATACGAGGTTTGTCTAAATCTATTAAAACATATTAATACAATAACTCACCTTTATGCATAGGTATTAGTATTGTTCTCAGCTGTTTCAGCACAACGCTCGTTTTCTTCTTTACTTAACTGACTCAGAAGTGTTCCTTCATACACAGATTTCACTTTAGGAAGAACAAAAAAGTCACAACGTGCCGAATGTGGCGAATATGAAGGATGTTCCAGTGTTTTGATGCGTTTGTCGGCCAAAACTGGTTCACACAAAGTGTTGTGTAAAGCGTTCCTTTTGCTCTGGTGTAAGAATCCTAGATATAATCTTGGCACACACTGTTGTCATGTTGAGAACCTGAAGCAAAATTTATCTTGCAGTGATTTTGCCAATATCCACCACGCCTTCAGTCATCATTTGGACACTGAGTCGGTGATCATGTCAAACAATCTCTTTAATGCTTTCAATATTTTGTTTGGTTTTTGAAGTGGAAGATCCTCCAAGGTATTTATCATCTTCCACGTTCTGACGTCATTCTCTTAATCTTTTGTACCACTCGAACACACGTGCACGAGACATGTAGTCTTCCTCGTAAGCTTTTCTAAGGATTTGCAAACATTCCGTTGGTATTTTGTTCAATTTTACTAAAAGTTCCAGATTGGCATGTTGCTCAAAAATTCCTGCACATAACAGAAAACACCACTGCTCCAGACGACGACTCACAATCTACTGGACGGCTGAGCGTGTTGATGATTGTCGTGCAGGTTCAAACATGCCCAAGGTCACCACCAAAGGGCTTACATTCAGTTCCCACTACTTTCTGTAAGAGCTAGAAACACAATCTCGTTTTAATGGACACATCTCGTATAACAGCCATTAACATATAAGCAATTGAATTATAAATAATTTCCTTTCGAATGCTTCCATAAAGTAAAGTATTTGGTAAAATTATTAAACATATTTTTTTTTCTTTGTGACTATTATTTCTAACAACAGAACACAAAACGCATACACATGCCTCTTTAGTCTTTATTTCTCCACACGAAAGCCGCACCTCAGTTATATATGGCACCCTAACAGGGACTAAATCATTTATATATGGCTCCCGAACAGGAACTTAAGGAGTTTTCATAAAGCTTCGCTGCAAACGTGAAAGGAAGCACAGGAGGAAGCTGATCTATGATTGTTTCCACGAAGTTAAATCCACCAATCGTGGAGTCTGTTTCTGCGCTATACCAGGTCTGCGCTGTCTGTTAGCTTTGTGGTACTTCAGAGTAGATTGCACTGCAGTCAGCTACATCGTCTGCGCCGAATTTCCAATAAAGTCTAAGTTTCCGTTCTGTGTGTAGTTAGGCTGTGACTCGAGGTGTGTATCCTAAAAATACATTCTCGGGACAGTAACATTAATGAAAATATCTAACCTGACTTTTTTAACCTAACCGAATCTAATGTAAGTTTAATTGTAAAATGTATAAAGAATTCAAAGGAAATCAAATGAGCGTGGTACTTATACCATGGCCATTTGGCGTAGAATCAAATGGTACTTATAAAGAGTATCAATTCTTTATAAGTACAAAGAGAAATTAGTTATTTTTAAAAAGTAAATAAGTTTTGTTGTGGTAAAAAGAAACGAAAAACTGACATTGAGTGGTAATCAAACCCGGTCCTTGATTGCTTGAGTACCAATCCGACAATCTAATCACTACACAAACCGGAGACAAACTTCCGAGCATTTCGAAACTGGTACCAATCCTGGATGTGATTTCAGTGAACGTGTGAAGTTTGAGGTTAATACTGCAATGATGACGCCCTATTCTAAAACGTTAAATAAAATATTTTCAACAGTGTAGATTCTTACATCTGAGAGACAAACAAAAAGACAGACAGCGTTTGAGGCTTATTTATAAGATTGTGTGCATTTCTGAAGTCGCAATGGAAATTAATTCCTCTATTCCAGTAATTACGTCACACTGAACACTCTGTGACGGCTGACTGACAGAAGAGAAATATCACTGTAGATCACCAACCACCAATTTATTTATTGCCTTTAGGCCTCTAAAGCACAGGCCGGGATAGGGGAGGGGAAAGGATGCTGGAGGGTGTTGGCCAGGATTCAGTTGAAGGTTACATCCTAGCATTTGCCTAATGTGACTGAGGAAAAACTCTGGAAAACCTCAGTCAGGATGATCAGTGGCTGGGATTGAACCCACGACCTTCCGAATGCCAAGCCAGCGCTCTACCACTGAGCCACGACCGCTTGGTAATGAGTCGAACAGACATGGAGTAAGGAAGGGGCGGATCTAGGATTTATGTGCGAGGGCGCAGGTCTGGAGGATATACCAGTGACCTTTTCGATATTTCCGTGCTAAATAAACTTCTAAATTAATCATACTTTCCTACTTATTGCTATGTTTTATCACCGAATATGAATCTCTATCGCCAAAAGTTGATATTTGGAAACAAATTAGGTTTATCTTCAAACAGTCGAAGCTTTCTCTGAGATGAGTTGTTGAAATAATAACATTAACAATAAAATATTTTCCTTGAAGGGGGCGCGCACCACCCACATTCCCTCCCTGTATCCGACACTGGCGTCCGTCCGTCATATCTCTAAGTAATGACTCCGCTCGGTGAGCACGTCCAGAAGAAACGAGTAACATAGTGTACAGATAATTTTCTCAGTACTATCCCAGCATTCGTCTAATGAAACAGTGGAAATCCACGAAAAACTGTCAGTATGGCCTGTAGCTTGACTCGAACCTACGTACCTCTTTAATACGGACCTGAAATCCTCGATCGTAACCACTAACACAAACAGACTAATCCTGGGACCTAACAACAGCAAGGTCATAACTCTAACCGCTGTCGTACTTTTCTGTCTATATAACAAATTAAACAAACTAACGAAATATAAGCCTGTTTCAAATATTTCCTTTTCTTCCCCGTGCTTGTAGGAATACTGTGACAACTTACTGTGACAACTTTTTCTTTGACGAATGAAGCTTATAAAAGACTAAAGAGCATCCCATTATCACTAAGCTCTTCTGAGTATCCGAGAAGTTCCTTTCGCATACAATTCAATCTAAAGTAAATATTTAATACTCGCAGTTAAATGATTTTATCACGCAATGACAGAATCGAACGTCCTTAAAAGATCTAATACGAAGATTGGAAAAGAACAAATTAAGCAAATTCTAATGTCATTACTCACATCAATAGCTTGATTGTCAGAATTTCTAATCAAATACTGTTTATGAATTTGTGAGTTTTAAAAAAAACCGAGCGTTCGTAATCTACTTCCTTGTGGAGAATATCAAAGGTCATTCGCTTCATTGTGTTTCAAAAGGTTAAAGGTACTATGATGTGTTCTTTACACTATTAAAGGGAAGTTCAAAGGTCAGCCATCACGATGGCTCTAGAATTGAAACAAAAGTAAGTAAACATTAAACGTTTGGTGATAATAGAGTCCCAAGTAGAGGCGTCATTTAGGGGACAGGGAAAGGGGGGCAATTTCCCCCCAATAGCGAAGAGATGCATGTGAATTACATAAATGCAGAGAATGAAGTGAAAAATCACACTTGGAAACAGGTGGGATGCGCCATTCCCCCCCCCCCAAAAAAAACCCCAGTGCCAAGCCTCCTTCCTCCCCCCTATTGTACCATAATTACAACACAGCCTCAAATTCAGCTGTACGACTTTTTCATTCATTTGAAAGGTATTAGGAGTACCGATAGTATTCTTGGAAAACCATGAAACTTCGATGGTTGACATGTCTATGTTGTTTATGGGCCTAGAGTGTCCTCTGCGGGTGAGAGGTAACACTCGCTGTCTTGTAATCTAGAGATCTCGGGCTCGATTCCCAGTGGAGACACATGTGATTCGTATCCCACGTTAAATTGTAGGTTTTTCCCTTAAGGGTTTTTCCCTCTGCTAGAAGGTAATGGAAAACTACCTTCGGTTTACCTTGCCCAGAAACCTTTGAATCAGGGCCTGTCTATCACCACAATGTTATTTTTTATCCACTAAACATAGAAATATTCTGCTCATAATAACGCGTATTTAATAGTTGTTTCAGCCTACTTGGAAGTTCTGGCTTACTTCTAAAATTCTTTCCAAGTGTAAAGGTGATTATTCTTGGTGAGTACTTAAACTCTCTCCAGCGTTGTCAAATTTCTTGACTCCAGCGTTGTCAATTTGTATTCCGCAACAGGAGTGGAAGCGAGAGAGAAAATGAAAAAAATAAAATACCAAATTAAGTCTGGCAACGTTGAGCAAATAATCTAATTCGCAACTCAAAAAAAAAAAAAACTTCCTATTTGAAAACCACTTTTGAACTTCATTCCTGAAACGTATAACTTCCCTTTTTCTCTATAAACATCTTTTATTCGGTTATGGTGTATTGTAGTGGTTACCAATCTGGTAAATGGGTCCCCCTCTTATGAAGCGTGCAAGAATTCCAAAGGGAATAAGAAACAAAACTGAGAGATTATAGCAAGTTGAAACTCGTCACCGAGAAAAAGGCGTTCTTTTCGATTGAAAGTGAATGGGAAAACTCGTAGTAGGCTGAACCATGTAACGAATTTTTGGGGTCCGCCACTTTTAATCCAAGATGCCCTCTATGTAGACATTTTGTAATATTTTCATAACCTACTAGTGATGTTGTACAAGGTAACCAAAAATTTTTTGCCGTTCTAGAGCAATGATAAACAAATAACAATACAGCGGATGGTACGTACCTTTACGTTTCGAAGTAAGCTCCATCAGCATCCAACATCTTTTGCCAACGTTCCTGCAGCTGCACAATACGCTGGCGATAAAAGTCGGCGGTCTTCGAGACAAAGAAGTCCGTGAGTGCGTTCCGCAGGTCTCTCCCTCATTGGAGAAGGATCTCCCACGGAGGTGACTGTCGAGGGAATGAAACAGGTGGTAATCTGTTGGCGCAAGGTCCGGTAAATATGGTTCATGGCACAGTGTCTCCCAGCCAAGTTGATGAAGGGTCTCCCGGGTCCTCTTTGCCATATGTGGCTTGGCATTGTCGTTGAGGAAATAGCACACCCTTCCGATTCACCAATGCCGGCTCCTTTTGCCGCAATGCATGGTGCACCCTTTGCAACTGCTGTTAGTAGAGGTCAGCAGTGATGGTCTGACCAGGTGGAAGGATCTCGTAATGCGCCACTTGGCGAAAACTCAACCATATAGAGAGCATAACCTTTCGTGGGTGCAGAGGTGGTCTTGAGGTGTGAAGAGCTGAGTCACGTGGCGACAACCAATGTCTGGTACACTTGGGAGTGTCATAGAGGGCCCACTTTTCGTCACCAGTGAGCAAGCGATCAAATATGGGTGTGTTCAGGTGCCGAGTGAGCAAGTACAAACAGGCTGTCGCTCGTTGTTCCTTGTTGGCTGCCGACAATGTGTGGAGTACCCACTTGCTTAACCTGTATGACTTCCCTATCCCGTGCAGGTGCAGTCTGACTGTTTCAGCGGAAACATTAAAGTTTATCACACGTTAGACCACTGTCCTCCTCGATGACTGCTTTCAGGGCCTTGTCATCCAAAACATGTGGTCGTCCACTGCGAGGTTCATCAGTAAGGCTCACATCTCAAGAGCTGAATTTCTGGAACCAATGCCTGGCATATGCGGCTATTTGATGTGGCAGCTGACAGACCCACTTTAAAGTCATACAACAAACACACACGAACAAGTTGCTTCGATACCTCCACTTCTCTTTTGCACTGGACGAGTTATGACTGCTGTGTGTGAGCACCATGCCTGTATTGCTGAAGGTCAATGATCAGACTAACTGATGTTTGCTTTGCAGGCACGTGCGTAATTTCGTTTCCTCTCTGCGAGTGAATGATTAATGGGACGTCAAAAACGGAAACAAAATTTTGGTTACCTAGTATAATCATATCAAATTGCGTTTATCTATATCCAGCCGTTTAGAATGTGTATTCCATACAACAATGGGTTTGGCGGCAATTTTTGATCCAAGATGGCAACTTTGGTAAAATTTCCTTAATCTACTCTTGATAATACACCTTTATGCCAAATTTCGTATCTCTAGCTCAAGCGGCGTGGCAAATGATTTTTTGGGGTCCGTCATTTTGGATCCAAGATGGCGTCTTTGGAGACATTTTGTATTTTTTTGCGTAACCTACTAGTGACGATGAACTGTCATACCAAATTTCGTTTTTCTATCTCCGGCCGTTTAGGATGTATATTCTATACAACCATGGGTTTGGCGGTCATTTTTGATCCAAGATGGCGACCTTTTTTAACATTTTGTAAAATTTTCTTAATCTACTCTTGATAATACAGCTTTATTCCAAATTTCGTATCTCTAGCTCAAACGGCGTGGAAAATAAATTTTTGAGATTCGCCATTTTGAATCCAAGATGGCATCTTTGGACACATTTTGCAATATTTTCGTTACCTACTAGTATATGCCGTCTTACCATCTGCCGGCATACCAAATTTCGTTTTTTCTATCTCCAGCTGTATTCTATAAAACAATGGGTTTGGTGGCCATTTTGGATGCAAGATGGCGACTTTTTCAAAATTTCGTAATATTTGCTTATTGTGCTGGTGATGATGTACCTTCATACCCAATTTCGTTTCTCTAGTTCCAACCGTTTAGCATGTGTATTGACTACTAAAAGTCTGAGTTTTTTTGGGTGAAACATGCTAGTTCTTGTAGATTGAATTCTTTCAATCTCAGGAATGAAAATATTTAATTGTTGTGAGAAAGATAAAATATCCTCTCTGAAGCAAAATATAATGTAGTTAAGTATATATAGTAGAAGCATATTATGTAGTTAAGAAAAAGCAGCAAAAGACTAAAATAATGTCAGCAGATCGTTCTTTGTAGTGTTGGGTTCTCATTCGGGAGGTTTTAGGTTCAGTCCTAGTGACCGACCATCCTGACTAAGATTTTTCCAGGGTTTTTCCTCTTGCACACCAGGCAAATGCCGAGATAGTACATTCAAATTCGACTTCTTCCCTCTTCCTCTGCCTTACCTTATCCCGGCTTGAGCCTTAGATGCCCAAATACCATAAAAAATAATTCAAAATTTAAAAATTTTCAACTTTACAATAATGCGGTACATTTCTGAAATGAGTTTTGAAATATGTCAGTCTCTTGCCATTATTTATTCTGAACCAGTTGCAGTTTGTCGATTCTAATGAATGTTTCTTTTGCTTTACTCTTGCAGGTAGTTTAATCCAATTACCATCTGAGAAACCCCGCTCTCAACGAAGCCGTCTACCTAGTTTTAAGAGTGAAAAAGAGGCCCTACGCCAGTGCTTTCTATTTTCTAACCACCTTATTATAGCTACCAGGTAAGAAGTAAAGATTATTGTTTGATTTTTATTAGCGATGCTTGCTTCGAAAAGTTGGTTTCGCGAGGGTCCATGGCGTGTCTGAATGTTACATAAAATAAGGTAGGTGAGTCAAATAACGCCACCATAAGAGCATATTTGATGTAGCTAGTAAACCACGGTAGTTAGAAGTCCAAAACATCTTGTGTGAAAACGTGCTTAAGTGCCCTACATATCAGCAGTGTGATATGAAGATTGGTATACAATGAGAGCGGGAAGTATATTACGAAAAACTAGTTACATGGTGGCGTTATTAGGAACATGGGTTCCTAATAACGTCACCCTCTTCATTGAATGGAAACTTCTCCACATACTTTGCATTAATCTTGTAAACTAAAGCGACGAAGACAAGAACAATGTTCAGGCTACAAATAGGCCTATATATACACCACACATTCAATATGAAATTCATGCAGTTGGTGGGGATTTTGTTTTTACAAAATTCAGAAACGCTTTCTAATTTAATCTAGAAAATACAACAATAAAAATGATATAGATGTGTAAATAACAGAAGTATACATTGTGCTCAGTTATTAAGATATTCGCTGTGGCGTTATTGGGATACCTTACCGACGATCACATTACCACCTCATTTCCTTACATGTTACAAAACTTTCAATAGTTTCTTGTGCTTGCGGAACAACAAGACATTCGACTCTTATGATATAGGAATTACTTTCAGCAATTCTGGCTCACAATCGATGTGAAATTAAGGGAAATACACCCACCTGAATTAACAACGACCTCCTTTGTCGGGACCACAGCTCAAAGTGTGCGTCATTGCATCTCTCCTAGGCTATGATCACTAGGGCGGTTAGTTTCTGGCAGTCCTGGTAGAGGGCATTTGCCTACATATTTGTACTTATGAATTCCTGTCACCTGTTTTTGTTTCCAAAACACCGCTTGATGGCGTTTAAAGTCTACATGGCGTTATTTAGCTTAGCCACTTTATAATATATAATTATGGCTAAAGTTATACACATTTTATTACATTTCTGAGTTTCGGGTGGCCGGGATTAAGTGGCATGCCTCCCTTGTAAATACGTCATAGTTGTTAGTAAAAGACTAGATGCAGGCGCAAGTAGGCTATGTACACGAAGGTATATATAATTCTGAAAGACAAAAACGTGATGTCTGTACACTAACGTTTATTTGTCGAAAGAAATGTAATAAAAGTAGCGAAAGACAATTTCTATTTTTTTAGCGACTCCCCTCCTAAAAAATGATCCTATTTCTAGTTTGTCCGTCGGTCCTTCAATAACGCAGACTAGCGCTCAAACCAACGTAGGAAGAGAGAAACTGATTTCTGATTTGGGTTCAGCTACCTCTATTTTTGGATCTTTTTAGTCTGGTGGCTAAAACTGGCAGGTCCTTTTCACTTTGTTCGCCTTCTCCATTTTAAGAATTCACTTTGTTTCTCTACGCGTGCTTCATTCAGTACGTTGTCAAAGGATTCGCCTTAAGTTTGTAATGTTAATTTATGTATGGTTGTTTATACTAGAAATTCCAGTATTAAACAGTATTTCATATTTTAGACCTCAGGAACATCTGTCCGTCTGTCGACAACTTTCAACTCAGGAACTACTATCGAGGTGGTTGAGGTGTCGTTGTAAAAGTCTCGGAGAGACTAGCTCACACCCTTATAGATGATATACATTGCAGGGGCGAGGCCAGAGATAGGAGGCTATTTACAACTTGTAAGCTACTATGGCAAAGAATATGGTTTAGATGTCGTTGGAAAGGTCTCGCTGCAATTTGTCTAACTGAATATTGATCATCCAAATAGGATGCTCGCTGCTGGAGCCTGGCGGAAGTTTATATGTACAGTCCTCAACTAGGTTCGGCCTCACTTGTTTAGAAAATGTAAACAATTATCTCTGACAGCTAGATGATTTACCCGCCCGTTGGTGCGGAGTGAATAAAATATGTTGGCAACAGTCATCGGGACTGTCAATAATCAGCTTTGATCTGATCTGTTTTACCTAAGATAGCCGTTTTTAATGGATTGATAGTCATACCAAGTAAGACCCCTTGTAGGTAGTCAACGCGCCGAACAACATTGATGCGTGCCGCGTGCCGCGCCGCGTGCTTTGCTTTTATATTTTCCATTGTCGTTACCACCCCCATTGGAATTCAATGGACAATTAGATGGTCGATTATCTCTGAAGATAATAATTTTAGAATCAAAGTGACTTCCCAGTTCAGTCCAGAGTCTGATCATGGGCGAAAAATCATTCCAATTGCTTAAGCACTTTCTATGTGATGATAACGCACACATAGTCACTTTCAATTTTATATACGGTATAGAGATACAATAATGTTAAATGTTGTGAATAGGTAGCTTTTATACCTACCAACTTTAGTAATAAAACAAAGTTATGAATGATATGTTATATAGTAATAATAATAAAAAAAATAATAATAACGATTTAAGCTAGGAAATAATGTTATTTATAATTTTAATATATAAAACATCGGGAAATACTTTTTGTTTCTGTAAACAATGCAAAGTGGTTATGATATATACATATATCACACAATCTACATGATCTTTCTTTCTAGCAAAATCATGACAAGTTTTTTTGAATTTATCCGTTTTAACCACAAAAACGTTAGACTAAACTGACTTTTACAAGAGACGCTAAGTTTTTTTTTAACACTATTTATAATGGAACATCGATATTTGTAGAAACTTTTTGTGTCGCAAGATGTCACTCACAGTTTTAGAAACCAACTCTTCCTTCTCTTTAAATATTAAATTTTCCACTTCTCCTTTATTAACTCTTCAATTAAAATTTGTAGTATTTTATACGCGGTTGTCAATCTAAAGAAAAGAAATGGCATATTATTTATAACAATTGATTTAAAATATTAGCAGACATGAAAAGAAAATAGTTTAATTAATAGTAAATGTTTTTATATTGCCGAACATTGAAATGTTAGCTTATCCAAATGATAACAACATAGCTGTTCGTACTTATTTTAAGGATAAAATTCATAAGACTAACTTGGAAAAATCTTTCAAAAGGCAAAATTTTGGAAAAGGAGCTGAATTCAGAACATCGGAAGCAATAAGGCATGATCCTTCTCCAGCCAGTACTAAAAAGCACCTTTACATGTGTAATCAAGGGTATTCCACTAATCACAAATATTGAAGATCTCAAGAAACATCTAAAAACAAAATTTCTCATCATAAATCTCACAAGAATACGAGGAAATCATGGCCCGTTTCCATGAATCCAACTGTTCACTAAAGACCCCCCCCAATCTGATCAGTAACCTAATAACAAACAGCATCACAGTGGGATTCTTTCGTTACAAAGTTGAAACATCTCGATCCGCTGCAAGACCCACCACGCCCTGTAGAAAATGTTATCAATATCATAACATTTTAAAGTGCCCTAATAGGGCCATTGGCTTTAAATGCGGAGAATCTCACCTCAGTGTAACTTATAATAAAGCACCAAATTTTAACTCCTTTGCCAGCTGTAGGAAGACTGGACATAGGACGGTGAGATCAATCTGCCCTATAAGACCTACTCCATCTCGCGACAAAGACACTATTCCATCAAAAATATATAGAAGTTCTCTCAAAGACAAACCTGACAGCCACAAATCAAGAAAAAGACAAAGACATTAGGATCTCCGACCCTCTTAATTACCAGCAGATTCAATCTCTTATTCAGAACAAAATTCAGGAAGTTACAACTATCATGGCAAAATGGGTCTCATTAATGGACATTTCCGGTAGATTTTTTTTATTGTAATAAAAAATTCTTCTGTTAAAGTAGACTACGGAAAACATTTTCTTCTCTTCCTGTGATGCATTTATGAAGAGTAATGAAGACTTGCTTCAAAACAGTCTCAGCCTTGCGCTTAATCGGGCGCCGCCATGTTATGACGTAATCAGTCTGCCGACTGCTTGTCATTAACATACAAATGGTATTTGATTAGTTATTATTGTTAACAAGAGATAGCAAAAATGGATCGAAAGAAATAGTATAAGTGGTGAATAGCGTTTCTGTATGCCTTAACACGTCA